>OY748297.1:14813441-14926834 GCA_963556515.1 Nudaria mundana | reverse complement strand
GGCTCCGCGAAGTATTTGCTGGACGCTCTCGACGCTATGCAGCGACGGGCTATCCGTATTATAGATTGTCCGGAGGTAACGGGAAGCATTGAGCCGCTAGCTCAGCGCCGAACAATAGCTTCCTTGGCCGCATTCTACCGTATTTACCACGGCGAGTGTTCTGAAGAGCTCTTCAAGCTGATCCCACCCTCTTCCTTCCGATCCCGAACAACGCGTGCCGTGCCACTCCCACACAGTGGATAGCTTGTTCGCGAGAACCGAACGTTTTAAACGTTCGTTTCTCTGCCGAACGATAGTGGCTTGGAACGCCCTGCCTGTGCACGTGTTTCCTCCCACATATAACCCTGGGTTCTTTAAGCGGAGCGTGAAGAGGCACATCAGTAGGTCGTCAAGTTGAGGGCCACTCTCTATAGTATTGTGCTCTGTGAGAGTGGTCCACAAATCGCTAAACGTCGTCACGACTTACCACCAGGCGGGCGGCGTCAATATGGCGAACCCAATAAAAAAAAATGTCGTAGCTGATTACTACAGCTCAGCCCACAATATATAGTTTCGTGGTTCTAAATTCCCACGTGAACACATTACCGTGATATACGTATTCTATGTGTGAATGTAGGAAATTAATTCATGATAGTTATTCAGTAGTTTTGTCTGAAATAATACCTACGAATAACTAACATCCACATGGCCATACATCTATAGAAACTTTTGCGTTACAATTAGGCCATTACAAAAAAATAATATACAAATTATCTACCCGGCACAATGTACTTCTACATACCATTTACATTATGTCGGGTTATTCAGCACTCATGTATTTTAGTGGTAAACTTCACTCACTTAAATGAACGTTGAAAACAAAAGAGTTGTTCAGCAAACCACTTCTATAGTTGTAGAAATGAGGCCTTGTCGACTCTCTTCAGTCACTGAAGTACTTAATAGCTACTTAGGAAGACACTCTAGATGGAGAACGACAATGGGAGAACAATGATTTTTCACTTGTCATTTGTTTAGTTACTTTTTTACTAAGAAGGGTGAAACAGGGGATTATAGCACATACTAGCAGACGTTTACGGCTTCGCCCGTGACAAATTATATACTAAAACCTTCATCAAGAACCACTCTATCCATGAGTGAAAGCAATATGAAGATCGGTGCAATATATTTTGAGTTTATCGCGAACATACAGACGCTGAGGACTTTGTTTATAATATGTGGTGATTTTTAAACTTAACTAGTCTATATTCCTAATTGCATCAAAAGTTGTAAGACAAATTAGTAATTGTAATCAGCTAAATCGACGTGTTTATGTAGTTAGTTTGAGGCCTTCCCCTGATTCAGAAGCAACGCCGGGACTGTCTGTAAACAATAATATTTAAAAAGAATAAGAGATTATTTTCAGAATTTTCATTACGAACATAAAACATCTTCTACACTCATATTTTTGATGTGCCAACACTTCACTCAGTCACTTTTCAAGCTTTCGTAGTACCACGAATATTATATTGCAGCGTTAAATTTGAGAGGGCACTCTGCGGAAATAATATTAAAAGAGGTTGCTTTGCGCGGTGCCAGGGTACTAACAAATTGGCGGTAAAAGTTTGTGTGGACGCTGGGCCATCGAGTGTGAATACACCACACAGATACTAAAATAATTTCTGCTTCGTGACTTGAAAAGCTTACATTGTTTTGTTGCTTGTTATTATAGCCTGTTTTACGAAACGGGGACGCACCCGTATTTAGTAACTTTCATTATGGTTTAATCACTGTAAATAATTAGATCAAAATATTTTATCCAGAATAGCGGATGATGCGCTAATAGCCACCAATCAACAATAAGCTAACAGAAACAGAGTTTATATATATTTATTTTATTTATTATTTATTCATTATATATTTATTATTTATTTATAGAGTTAATATGTAGTCTTCATTCTCATGAAGATGCTGAGATGCAGTAGTGTTTCTCTACTCAATACTAACTAAACAGGCAAAACAAATATCAACTATCCAAATAAAAAAATAAAGTATACGTTTATTCAAATTGGTAACAAGGTAATGCTTTTGAATGTCCGTCGGTCAGTTATAACGGTTATAATTAAAATCTAAATTGCTTCTAAAGTTACATTTACTGCCAGGTTCGCAAACAGTAGGTAGAGTCTGAGAGAAAGAACCTGGTAATAAAACTCACAGTCACTCTTTTCTAATAGTACGAAATTACAATACATTAAATAACGAGCTAATATTAATGTATACGTAGTTGTCAAAGCAAAAAATAAAAAACAAGTATGTACAATAAGCAAGAGACGGTATAAAGTCACGCCTAAATAGTCTAGGTGAGGAGCAAGTAGTTAATTTCTATTTTGCTTTATCATCAAAATAATCATTAATGGAGTAATATGCCCTTTTCAAGAGATGTGCTATGATTTCCTTTTTGAATTTATGCAAAGGAAGGTTCATAATATCTACAGGGATTTTATAAAATGTATCTTGACCAAGACCTAGGGAAAGATAAAGGAAAAGCAAAAAAGAAGCTGAACTACCTCAGTATGAACATCATCCAAATGGGTGTAACTACAGTAGAGAAAATAATAATGAACGTCACTTACAGGCACGTAAACAAGTTAATTAAATCAAACTCATTATGAAACTCAAAACATTCCTTTGACTAGTCACCAGCGTAGTGTACAACAATTATTTCCGACAGAGTGACTTCTGTACCCACAGAGATCACCAAAGGAAAAATAAAACCAAGCTCACAAGAATCCACAAACAATAGATTTACGGTACCTATATATTCAGTAGAGAACAAGAAAGCTGTGACAAACACTGCAATGTCATCGAGTTTTTGCTCATTGTATCGTATAATAGAAGAACTCTTGAGAGAATGAAGGCGCACATCGTATTCTCTTAGCTCCGCAAATTGCTCGTCTGACATTAACACGTGTTGTTTCAATACGATATTGTACATACTCGTACTTTGGAGGGAACGTGACTGTAATTCATTTTATATTTGCAAACGAGTGTAAAATAACCGTTGAAAAGCGGTTACCTGAAACAGACGTTAATGTTAATAACTTGCATTTAGGTGTTTGACATCGATTTCGCAAATGGTTCGTTTGGTACTTGGGTTTTACTGCATTTGAATTAAATTATGTAGTCGGTTTCTATTTGCGGGATAGAGAACCAACCTCTCTTTTTACCCTTCTTTTAATTAGATTACATTTTTCTCCATCGTGGATAACTTAAATAAATTTTAATCCATTCAGCAGGTCTAATTATTCTAATATTGTATTTGATAAATATTTTGATAAATTGATTTCTATTTTGAGTTCTAATAAGGCAAGGGTTGTAATAGTGTACGAAATAAAAGTGTCCTAAATGCTAATCCAGGAAAATAGTTTTTTTTTGTTTGTTTTGTTTTAATCCGCGTCCGGTAAACACTGAAAGAATTCAAGTAATTTTGGTCTATCTATGTGCTACCTAATTAATATCTACAGTTTACTCGTGATCGACTGACAAAAATCCAAACATCTTTACACAAACTTTTATGGTTATACTACTTAATAGTTATCAAACACTTTTACGAGTTAGACTTGATCATTTCATACTAAGAATTTATTCAGAACACTGTACCGTGTTACAATGAATGTTTCGTACGCATCGGCGTCATATCACTTCCAAAACTTTGTAAATAGCAAAACTTTGTCTCCATACGCAATTCATACAGTACCACAGTCGGTATTAATATACCGTCGAGTACTTCGAAACTTGGGTGTAACTTATGCAACAGTCTGGTGCTGTAGGCTGTGAGTAAGAGATAAATATTAAGTGTCCGACATCGTATCTATGCTTTGGTACACTATCTACCTTCTAAGCTTGAATTGGGCGAGCTAATAATATTTATAAGTATCATCATCATCAAACAACAGTATAAATAATACTACCTACTTTATAATTTAGGTCAACTTTTCCTTTAAAGACCGCAAATTTTTTGTTCTCCATAAGTGATAAACTGATTTTTATGATATTTGGAACGTCTGGAATAAAACATAGGACACTTTTTATTACGATAATTATTGGTTTGCTATGAATTGGAAACAAGAAAACTATTGAACGCGGTTGAAGTTGCGGGGCCTTCGATAGTAACTTATATTATTATGTAAAATCTCGTTTCGCCCATTAATATCAAACAACGACATAAAAAGTAATAAAATGAAACAGAAATCTGTGCCAGATGATTGATGTAAGTTAAACGTTGTAATTACGTACTCGAGGATCGCGTGCGGCGATTGTGCTACGAGTTTACATATTAATGGCAATCGCAATTTTTCATTGGTCCTCCCACCATCGAGTTCAACCTTGATTAATGTACAGGCACACAGTTATTACCTACGTATTTCTTAATATGAAATTACATACATATTCGTACTTTTCACTACATTCCACCTACCTAATTAAATCATACGCAGAAAATTGTTAGTCAGATAAAAAAATATTCTTAGTTCGAAACCTTGTTTTTTCCGTGTCTGTTTCTCTGTGTGAGCATCACGTAAATACAGCTTTTTTTTTTTAGTTCTGCGGCCCAGGGCCGCGTCCGCTCTAACGTCCGTTGCCGGGCGTCTCTGATTACAAGCAGAACGTATTTCCAGTGGCGCCCGGTGGACTTTGACCACCTCTGTGGTGTCTGCGGGGGTTGGGTCGGGATGAGAATCCCGCGTCGTTGGGGTAGGGTTTTATCCCGCGTCAGTGAGTGAATCTGGTTGCGTGCTATGTGGCAAAGGCCCCGCAGCACGCAACCCTTCTAGCCTGCTTCTGTAAGGACGACGGGTGGCGATCCCGCCGTCCTCAGGCCCCGATCATGGAGGTCGATGGTCTTGGACGTAAATGAGTCTGCGGCGCCCTCGCCGCTGACTACGGAACTCGGCGGGGAGGGTACGCTCCCTCTCCCTCTCGGCCGCCTCCTTCGCGAGCACGACTTGCTCGCAGAAGGACACGGCCACGTTCCACCTACTCCCGCTGGAGACCATGGCTTGAAGCATGGTCTCCAGCGAGAGGGTATCCACGCCCAGATCCACTACGAGGTCCCGGCATTGACTTGCCCACGCTGAGCACTCCACCAACGTGTGGAGTGCGGTGTCGTGGTCGGAAACCTCGCAGTGTTGACACCGGGGTGTGACCTCACGACGGATGCGAAACAGATAGCTACCGAAGTATCCATGCCTGGTAACGATCTGCGTCGCACGATACGTGAGGTCACCATGCTGCCTCTGCAGCCAATCGTCCATGATCGGTCTCACCGCCGCCGCTTGGGTTGCTCAAGTCCCACCCTCCATGACTCCATGAGATCCTGGCGGAGTTGGGACCGCTGGTCATCGATTTCTCGAGACGCAGGCCTGTGGCCCCGCTCCAGCGCCTCCTTGCGCCATTGGGATAATGACGCAAGGGCTCTCGCTTCCAGGTCCCATGCTGGGGTCCTGGCTAGGAGACTTGCAGCCTCTCCGGAGATCGTGCGGTAGCGCCCTATTGTTTTGACGGCCAAGGTCTTCAACGGTCTGTTAAGGAGCGTTGAGTTGTTGGCCGTCAACCACGCCGCCCATACGGGAGCCCCGTATAGGGCCATACTCCGCACGATCCCCAGGTACAGTCTCCTGCAGGAAGCGTTGGGTCCCTTTAGGTTGGGCATCAGTCGCGAAAACGCGACCGATGCCTGTGTCACCTTGGGGACCAAACTTCGGAAATGTGGTCTGAAGTTCCATCGGCTATCAAGTACGATCCCTGGATACTTCATCTAGGGGTTGATGCCGATGCTAACGCCTCCCACATTTATGCTGGAACCTTCAGGTGGACCGTTCCGAGGTCTGTGAAAACACAGAACCTCGGACTTGTGCAAGGCCACCTCCAGACCCAGCCGCCGTATCCGACCCACGACTTGAGCAACACCCGTCGTGACCTTGAGTGCTGCCTCCTGGTACGTTGCACCCCGCGCCGTGAACGTAAATACAGCTGGTTTGAAGCTCGGAGTTGATTGTAGGGTACTTTTTATCCTGAGAGTTGCTGGGATCGCTCTTCACCCCACGAAGTAATATAAGCGTAAATTATATAGAGTGACGTTCTTCATTACTCACATTCTATCACTTTAGGTGTCATGAAAGAATTTAGTATAAAGCGATTTTATAATACTGAGAATATTCTGGAAAGTCAAAACGCAAGCTGATGTTATGATGTTACGAATATTTATGTATTTATTTTAGCAAAAATAGTGAGCATCGTCTTTGGTATAATATAATGATGTGAAATGTCTGGGTTTCAGGTGTCAGGTTTTATCAAAGAAGATAAAGAAATGAATACAAGTATTTATCGAATTACAAAATTTATTGTGCCTGGGACACTATAGTTTTCTAGACTTCCTACTTTATTTGAGTTGCGGAACATTAAACAGAATAATATGTATAGCAGTTACTGTGAATGATAGAAAATTGAACTAATGGATGAAGAATATAAAATAAAGTAAATAAATTATTGAATATAAGTTTATTAATTCACCAAAATTGTCTCGTTCTGCTCTTTTTTTGGGTAAGTTCGGATATTTGTTTGTTTATTATATTATATTTATACTTTTATGCTCTAGCTACAGATGGGTATGGCTGAACCTTGCACAGTATAATCATCATCATCATCTCAGCCCATTTGACGCCTACTGCTGGGCAGGCCTCCCCCAAAAGGGGAAATTCAACCTACATATATCGCGATGGCCGGACTGATTAGTTTTGGGTTTTGTGTACAGTATAAGAGCTGATATTATTTTTAACTTCGGAACTCTGGAACAGTTTATCGGGAAGTGTCTGTAGCCTGGCGGCTAGGGGGTTGGACTTACGTTTCGGCGATGTGAGTAGGATCCCCGGTCACCACACTACTACTGATGTGATCCCACTCATAACACAAGTACTTTTAGCTTAGCTGGAGGGGTTAACGGGAATTTTAGTAGATCGTTTTTGCGATTGCTAGTATTCTATGTTAATTTACTATGTACTTTTTTTAATATAAGGTTTGCCAAATTAACGTCACCCGCCTGATGGTAAGTCGTGGCGACGTCTAGTGATTGTGGGCGACTCTCACAGTTCACAATATTATAGATAATGGCCCTAAACTTGACGATCTATAGTGATGTACCTCTTCACGCCCCGCTTAAACCCAGTGTTATTTATGTACTTACAATTACTATTCCAAACAAACAAACTATCACCATTATTACCAGATATTATTAGTAAGTATTGTGAAAACTATTGCAGTTATTTAATTCAAGCTAAGAATTGTAGCGGCTGAAGACCCAGTTAAAGAAATCCGACCACTGTAACTGTAAGTTAAATTGCTCGGCCAGTTGGAAACTTTCGTGTGGTAACAAAGTGTAGTTGTACTATAAAGTAGTCTTAATTTAACCAGATCTTTATGTAGTTTACAGTAGTTTCTAAGGAAAAGAAACCACATAAGTTGATCTTCGCTCGTAATTATTATAACAGGTAATATTCTGAGGATCTTGTGTATTCATGTTTAAATAATTTTATTTTAAAAGCCTTGTGCACTTTGTCACAGAATAGGGTATAGTACTTTGTGTACAAGGCGAACTAATGCCATGGTTGGCTATAGGCATTTTCTTCTAGTCCACCTTTAAGTACTGTAGAGACAAATCAAGATGCATAGATCATCATAAGGCCTTTATTAAAAATATTGTAAACTGTTGTCATTAAATATTAAAAAGATCAGGTGATAGAAGTAGCCAGTATATTGGCAAGGTTTTAGAATGACAAATTTAATAAATATTGATACAGTTATTTCGTACAGTTGGTAACATCTAACTTTTGGAGAGTTAGATGTTACCAACTGTATGGTATAAGAAATTGGTTTCATTTGACTAGCTGACCTTCTACTTCCCATCCTAGATATTACGAGAAAGCGTAAATTATCGAATAAAACTTTTTATTCAATCTCTTGTTGGTAAAGCTAGGTAGGTACTGGTAAAAAATAGTGAATTTAGTAGGTAGGTATCTAAAAAGAAGTTTACAATTGTCACCTGCTGAACTGCGTCCCAGTGCATTCATCAATTTCGAATATTCGTTGCGGCACAAAAATCCCATCCAGTTTTAATCCGTAGATGTATGAAAAACTGCCAATTCGATTAAATGCAATTTTCAGTGTGTGATGACTGTATGCGGAACTGATTACAATGGACATTGTAATTTTGCTTGTTTATTGAACGATAGCATGGCGTGAAGATTCTGTTACGATAGATTATAATAAATCTTTATGATTTTAAAGAAAGGGGGCTAAAGATCTTTGAGGCCAAAGTAATCCTCAACTCTTTGCAACCTGCTGATAGACGTACAAAGGTCATGGAAATGGCAATTGGCTTGCCCTATTACGTGGGACTAACAAAGTGTCTGGTTAGTGTACTGCAAGATTTCCATAAGAATTGTCCAAAGTAATATTTTACACATTCGGACAAGGTGAATAACAGAAGCGAAAGAATAAAATAGTAGATTATACAAGTGAAAAAAAAAAAGAAAATTTAATTCGAGTTACGAAGTTGGATCCCGAGAGTAGAGAAGGATTCTAGAATAGTTTAGAATCCCTCGCTACGCCCGGGATTCTAAAGTAGAATCCTGAGCGGAGCGAGGGATACAAGGAACGAGATAATTTTTTTTTTTCACGAGTAGTTTACTCTACTTTATACCATTGACTGCGAGAAAATAATTAAAGGTTTCCAACACCTACATTGTCTGAATGATTCCGGAGTAAGCGACTCATTTTTATCACTGGAAGAACTCATTTTATTAGTTATTTTAAATTTTCCAGTGAAACACTGCGATCCAAAATTGGCGGGTTGTGTTTGTTTTTTATACCATTGCCCCTTTTGTTTTTTTTGTCAATGGAATGTATTCATTCAGCCTGCCCGTAGTTACGTTCAGCTATCTTTTTTTTTGTAGTATATGTACTTAATTCGTCTATTGAAGCTCGTTCCAAATTCAAATGTTATTATTCACTTGTGAGTAAATTAGCGTTTTATTCACTGTTATCGATGAATAAAGTTCACTTTTTCGAGGGGCAATAGTATAAAGAATTATTTTGTAAATGAACAACAGTAGTTCAAATCTGAAACAGACTTTGTTTCGCAGATTGCTGAAACTGCGTGTGAATAGTCGAAATCACTCGTCAAGAATGAAAGACAAATCGTAAAAGGCTTTTGGTGTGAGACTGCTGAATCACCGTGGTGTTGAGTGGCGTCGTGAGCCACACTAGTGATGACGTGCAATAACGAACTAGAGATGGGATGACAAAGCATTATTCGATATAGTTACAGTTATTAAATTCCTTGCACAAACTTTTCTAATGTTAGACTAGTTCGAAGATGAGAACTGATATAGCTCGGATTTCTTAGATTGATTAGTAAGAAATATCATCTTTCTCTGATATAAATGTAGAGAATATTTTTCAAGCCCATAAACCAGTAGTGAATGTCCGTAGCTCTTCTCAAAATCTACTTTCACACACGATAAAAGGTGCCTTACACTTAATCCATACGTTATTAATATACCAGTAAACACCTTAGACTTTGTCTGGAAATAAAGATGTTTGTATATATCTCAATAATCGCATAAAATACTAGTCTGTCTTACGTTTATAACCTGAGACTTCGTTCGCGAGGAAAACTTTCTCGCCAATAATTCTATCTTAGTTCATGTCTTACGAGTATAACTCTGTAATTGTTACTTTTTGTTTTGCTCGTATGATGTTAAAAGATATGAATTTTTCATTTCAAACCACTATTTTACTTAGTAGTAAACAAAAAAAAAAAACTACTATTTTGTTGAAATATTAGTAAGAGACTATTTCGATTATAGATTCGATATTCGATAGATAGTAAGATAATTCAAACGTAAATAAAGTCACAGATGAGGTTCGCAAGATACATATCATGATTATTAATGTCGATACATCACTACGGGCCAACATAAAAACTAGTGCCTAATCTTGCGTGGGATCTCAAAAGAAAGGTTTGAAAGCGGCTCACCAGTGTCTCGTAGCCTGATGAAAAACGCTCTCAAGTGTTGCCGACCCTTTAATATTCACCCCGCCTCTTTGTTTTAGGCGATTGACGAAAATCACTATGGTGTGGCAAGCCTTCACATACACCACATTATTATACATCATGTGTGTATACATTGCAATTTGTTTACTCGGGGTGTTACTTTGTATCCGTCAGCTTATAACATGTTCCATATTGTTCATCATGTGGGATTATGAAAATTGGTATTTCATACGAGCTATATTGTTCGTTATCTTTTTCTAATTATTTACAATTTTAAACTGATCTGATCATTTACATTTACAATTATACTTGATAGAATTGCAAACGGGTTTACAATTACCACACAACATTCTTAGTTGAACGTTAGTTATTTTGGAACATTACGTATCGTGTTTGATAAAACATGAATTTACGGTAATTGCATACTATTCCCTATTCTGTGGCATTAGCTATACCTAATACTGCTGTAAGGGCTAATACCTATATACTTACATACTGCCGATATAATGTCGAGTGTCTTTTCGTTTACCTGGTAACTTTATGTGTTAGACTCATACACAGTTAATTATAATCCCGTTTTTGTCTGCTGTCAGGGCATTGTTCTAAAATGTAATCTTAGCAAATTGGTTTGTGGGTCCCACGTTAGCAAGCGAGCCTAATGTCGTCTGTCGTGATAGGTATGTAAGTATGAGTGACTTGCGACCTTCAATATTTACACCTTATCCTCTCAAGGGTCCGGGCTCCCATGGCTATTATAGTGTGATACGCCCCCCACTGTGGCGGAAACACTTTTCACGCTTGATGATAAAAACCTTTGTAACAGCTTAAATATAATAGCTGCAGCAAAACAAAAAATACTGAAGTATTGCTAAATGTGTACTTATAGATAAAACTTATCTATTTAAAACTGGATAGTAATAATCTATAATACTTACAGGTCAGGTAAAAGTGAAATATGTAAAAAAAAATATATAAATTTTTCCGAGGGTTCGGTATAAATTTGTTTTTATGACGCTTTGGTCCCAGGAGGGCCGAGTGGATGCTATACTCAATCGTCTTTATATTAACTAGATTGAACAAATTGTACACATGAGATATGGTTCATAAACGACATAAATGCGTATTAGGTAAATTACGTCACGGCGGTGATTGAATTCCGCCTGAAACCATTAATTTAGCAAAGAGCAGTGGATAATCCTATCAAGGATGCAATTGTGGAGTTGTAGGAGCTATCGCAATGCAAGCATAATGCTCGCCACAACTCGATTAGAGTTGAAATACCCTGAGGAGCAGCTCACTAGACTTCAGTAATAACTTGCTGCATTGTATTATTTGTCGGACGAGAATTGCTACTTATTCTGTAGACGCGCGAAATAGAGATCTTTTACTCTAAGAAATGCACATTTCTGCAATTTAAATTCCAAATAACGGGTCTTAATTAGCGGGGATGTACTTCCAAAGACAAAAAGTAATACATGTTTTTCAAAAAGGAAATTCAAAGTATTTTCAGAACTTACATCTAAGTATAATTATATCAGAATGCTAGGAAAACTCATAAAAGGTCACTTAACTCGCCTTTGGCTAAATAAATTGATCGCCATAGGACGGTAGTACCTTCATCTGGAAAATTGCATGTAAAAAAATTCACATATTCACAACCCAAAATTTTGAATTTTCATAATTTTTCATTTTCATCCTGCTTTTGGTATTTAATTATATAGTCTTATGATCTATAATAATTTCTCTACAATTTTATGAATGAAAATTTAAAAAACTTGGTTCGAGCCGTATTTGAATCAAAAAAACCTGTTTTTGGCGGTTTTTTAACTCTTAATCCGACCCTGGAAAAGTTATATGTCAATGTGTTTCCCCGTCAGAGGTCCCTAGTAAAATCGTTCGTTTTAAATTTCAGCGAAATCGCTTGCATGGTATAGGTTGTAGCTCGCCGTACAAACGTAGTTTTTCCAGATATCACTGTTTTCGACTATCAGGGGAGCTCAGGGATCATGGGAAATTCAAAACTTCAAAATCGATTTTTTATACGATACTTCCATTTATGGAATAAGAAAGTAAACTTAACTCTGGTCTTCTAATCTCTGGTGTAGGTATACTACATTTTGAATACAATAAATTGTGTTGTAAAAGTCTACAAAAAATGAAAGAATAACGACATCTATCGTGTATTCTGTTATTTAACATGGTTTTCATTTCAGTCGTGCGTCGTGATTTGAGAAGAACCCCTGCGAAACCTACCGACAACTTTCACAGGGTAGTCGGTAGGGTTACTTGTTCAGTAGTCCTCTTAGTTTGTTCTGTTTAGAACAGATGGCGTTGAACACAATAAAAGACTGCGGTAAATGTTATTATGTTTGTACGAGAGTGGAAGGGTTTTGTCAAATACGAAGAAATACTGAGTAGGTACCTACTTATATACGGAGTAAAAATGTCTGAAATGTTGAATGAAATTGGAAATAATTGAAAATGGCAATGTTTTCTTTCTTTAGCAATTTAAGTACCAACCTAATTATTATGGAAGCCATTAGGAACATTTCGTTTCTTTTTCAATTAATTAACTTGCTTTCTTTACTCACCATTTCATTTCATACAAGTGCCGTTTCAAGTTGAAGAATAGACACTTATTTTTTGTCTCCTGGAATAATAAAACGTTGCTAAATGAGGGGTAAAAATTACCGCCGCAATTATGTCACGGGTCTAACATTTTATTTTAACACCCGAGGTCTTACTTTTGAAGCTTCCAAACAAAGAAAAATATAATAATAAAAAATAAATGTCAGGATTTGACAAAAGGTCTCTTAACGCTTTTTACCAAGGAGGTCATAGAAAACGGCTGCTTCACATTAAATGTAATTTTCCTTTTTGTTTGTACACAAGTTTCATATTTATTAATTTGATTGGTTGATGGTAGAGTGTCCTCTTTCAATTTATAAAGCCATTTGTGAATAGCTCTCGGCGTAGGTGCTGTTTCTCAACGGTTGGTAAATAAATATTTTTATTGTTATACATTCAAAAAGCCATTGGATTCTTACAACAATTTGCAGATACAATACGTGAATATTTTTTACGATGTCATTTATTCATTATAAAGAATATATAAGAATTTACATATTATTATAAAGAAGGTCCCTTTATTTAACCATCCGTCAAATGCCAACAACTAAATAAATAAATGTTTAGGGCATACTTACTTTACACACCGTCGAGTAAGCTAAAACAAGCAATTATTGTGTTTTGAGATATAAAGGTACCTACTTCTAATTACATACATCCTACTCGTATTATTAAAGGACCATCGTGTTCATCACACAAAGTTTTGAGCAAGATGTGATTCGAACCCAAAAGTCCAGTATTAAATAGTGTCACTAACTATTTAGCGACGCAGGTTGTCTATTATTTACAAACACCTTCTGAGCTCAAATCATCTGAATCTTCACACTGCCTAGTGTAGGTACCTACTGACAGATGTTCTAACTATCATTTTTGTAAAAAAAAACCTGAATCAAATTGCCGAAATGAGACAAAATAATTGTCTATTGACAAAGGGAAGGCACAATCTTTCATCTTTTATTGTATATACTTTTTTTTTAATTCCGCGGCCCAAGGCCGCGGCCACTCTAACGTCCGTTGCCGGGCGTCCCTGGTTACTAGCAGAGGGTATGTCCAGTGGCTTTATTGTATATACTTATAATAAATCTGTAGAAGTGAAAATACTGTACATTGAAAATATCAAAAAATAAATGGCAGGGAGTGTTACTAGACCGACACCGAACCCAAAAATGTGATTAAATTTTTTTTGTCTGTCTGTCTGTTTGTTCAGGCATCACGCAAAAACTACCGGTTCGATTACGATGAAACTTGGTATAATAATTCTTTAATATCTTGGTCACCACCCTGGGTACTTTTTATCCCGGAAAAGAATATACAATAAAAAACAAACTTAATTTTGCGGTTCGATCCCTAGACACGATTACTGCACCAACCGCAAATAATAAGTTTGTCGTAGGTTAGTCACCCGCAGTGGAGTTCACTAAGGGGCGCTGCACACGACTAAGATACTACAATATTTTATCTTAAGATACAATATCGCTCAACAGCTATTATACATAATAAATCAGTAACTGGTGATCAAGAAAGCTATAACACGCAGGCGGAGCTGCGGGCAACAGTTAGTTTTAAATAATTTTCAAAATCGGTTCAACCAGTCCAAAGTTATGAGTTAACAAACATAAAAAATACATACAGTCTATAACTATGTAAGTTTGATAAGAGAAACGTGAAGGTAGTTTTATATGCCCATAAGCCGCACTATGTGATCGCCTGATAGCTTAGGTTATAAACATAAATGTTACATTGGGTGGTTTTGAGGGATGATATACGATATTACTTAGTGTGAACGTAATTTTGTTTATGGGAGCACCATGTGGTCATAATATTATATGTGTAGTTTATATGTTAGGCCTACTTGTATCTACTAGTAACATTTGGAAGAGTAATAACTTCTAAATAATTCTTTCTGCTATATTATATACTACGAGTATATATTAGTATATGATATATACTATATAATATGTCGTTGCTACCGTGGAAGATGCGAAGGCCTTTGGTGTGGGACGCTACACGCGTTGACACCTTAGCACCTTCATACCTTCCAAGCACATCCATATGCGCATAGCCCCGACCTAGCATCACAGGATGCTAGGTCGGGGCTATGCGCAGGATGGGTGACGAGTTGTACTTTTTCGGAAGCTAAAAATGACTTTGTTTTGATGGCCGTGTGTGAAGAAGCGTTGTCATGATGTAGGAAAGAGACCGCGGCTTTTGGGTCGTCGAATACTACTCTACTAATGGTAGAATACTACTCGGCATTAACACTCTTTTGATCTTCAAGTGTAATTGTACAGATGGGTAGCTGAGAAAAATTTCGATCATTTTTTACCAACGTTTCTCGCCTGCCTCACTTTTGTTGGCTTGTTCTCATTTTCAAACAACCATTCACAAGATTGCTGTTTTTTTCGGGTTCAAAACAATAAATCCACGTTTCGTCTCCTGTGACAATGTCATAACAGCATTAGAATGTCCGTGGTCGTACTTCAGTAGCATCTGTGAGCACCATTCCACGCGAGCCCGCTTCTGCTCCGCTGTCAGTTTATGAGGGATCCAACGACAACAAAGTTTCCGAACTTTCAAAAATTTTCTGGATTTGACTCATACCAATCCCCAATAGTCCTCGTATTGTCTCATAGGTAATCCGCGGGTTTTCTTCAATTAACCGCTTAACATTAGCCACATTATTTTCGTTGACGGCCGTTGAAGGCCGCCCTTCACGAAATTCGTCATGTAAAGAAACTCGACCTCTCCCAAATTCAGCAAACCATCGCCTCACGGTGCTCAAACAAGGTGCTTATCTCCCAAAAGCATTTTGAAGACGAGCGGCACAGTCTTGCGAAAAGAGAGAACTTTTAAAATCATAAAAAATCATCGCTCTAAAATCTTTTCGACTTAATTCCATTTTCGTTGCATACGTAGAACTTTGATGTGTGATAAAAAACAATTGACAAATGATTTCCCGCCAATTGTTTTTTTTATTACTAAGAAGGTTGCAACATTAAAAAAAATTTAACATTCGAAATTCAAATAGTTCCGATTAGCTAGAAGTGCAAAACTTTTAGTGTGCCCCATGTATACATTATATCGTCGCAGTCGTAGAACAAAGACGGATGTGACTTTTGCTAACATTACAGGAGGACACTTTAAAGTTTTTCATCTATAGATGTTGTCATATTTTGAAAACTATTAATTCAATCTTTCTAAAATTTTGATATGTTGCTATGAATTAAATACTTTATAACATGACATAGTCAACATATTTTAAGTAATGCGTTATTTAGTAAAAAAGTCACATGCGTCGTTGTTCTGTGGACACTAAGGTGACGAATAATCTGATACGTAGTTATTTTACGGACTATCTTTGTTTAAAAAGTGGCGTACAGTACTTTCCGTCACTTTTTAAGGGAATCCTTTTAAAATTTTGTGACGGATTTGGACTAAAAAATGAAAAAGCTAGCTTTGAATAGTTTTATGTAAGTACGAAATTATAAGTACAAAAATGCTCAAAAAAATTGCATCAAATTTGCAATAATTACTGCTTAATTCTACTTATTAAGAAAATAACCTATTGAGTCAATCACTTTAAAACAGTAATAAATTCTTCAAAACTTTAATTTAAAATTATAAAACGTAACTCTCTTATATATTGACTAAAATCTATGTTTTTGGCATATAAATAGCAATAAACCTAGATAACATAACCAGGTAGCAGAAAACCAAATCAATAATAATTTTACTTGATCATATTAATTGCAAGTCTCCAGATAAAAGATAGAAAATAAAAAAGTAAATAGAGTAAACAATTAATTATATGTATAAAAGTATTTTTTGGTATTATTAACACAGGATTATTCAGAGTCATTATCACTATCATGAACAGCAGTGTTACTGTGCGACAGAGTATGAAAATAATTATGATATTTAGTTGGTATAATTTCAGTTTCACATAGATTTAACAAATCTTTAAATTTGTCTTTCGAAGTGGGCACAGGCTCAAAATAAGCATTTTTAAGTTGAGTTTCGGTTTGGTTTCTTGTCTCCTTGCGAATAATCAGCGTCTTATATTCATCGGCCAGGCTATATTTGTACAAAATTTTATAAGGTTGACATCCAGAAATCATCACCTCTTTAATTTTAGCCCAAGCTATTTTTTCGTTACTTGTATTTTTCGTCCAATTTTTGTACTTTAGTACATCTTTAAAATCATAAACCTGTTCTTTTGTTATATCTCGCACTTCATACGGATTATCAAGTTTGGCCCATCTTATGAGCAACTTCCATTCTTCCGGGGTATAAATGAGTTTATGTTCCGCGGCTCTCTCTACTACAGAGTGAACCGAGTCACCCTCATTCTGAGTGTGACCTTTTTCAAGGAACCGATGAATAATGGTTATTCCTAACTCCTTTGCTGCATGAGTGTACATTGCAAACACAATTCGATTTTTATTTTGACCAGCACAATTGTCTGACCAAAATCTGTATTCCTTAACACCTTTGCTAGAAAAATATTTGAGAAAATTGTAGAGACAACTCGCGACCTCGTTAGCTCCGCGCTTCGCAATGCTCTCATTCCATACGTAACAATAGCCGTCCTTGTTCATCATATTATAAACTGTAAAATTATAGCACGACAGTTTACGTTTATAATAAAGTACACTTATTTAGCCGTGGGGATAGGTAAGGACCTTTTGAAAATCAAATGTTGCACATATGATAGTGCCCTTTGATTGGCTGGCAGCAGCCTTATCAACTGTCTTAAGTTGTCTAGCAATGGTTTTGTTTGCTTGGTGTACTTCATAGCTCGTTTTTAGATCTTCAGATGGTGTTTCATTATTTTTAAAAATATGGCATAGATCACAAGTATCTTTTTTTGGGATGTGAAAAGACAAGTTAAATTGACAGTTTACTATATCTCGGTATTGGCGAAGAGTGGTAGCCTTATTTGGGTATTTTTCTAAATCGGGCCACTCCATATACATATTGAACATTCGAGCAACGCTCAAACTACCGTCTAAATATAATCGTGTTGATGACTTTCTACAGTAGTGCGAATCAACGGGAACAAAAGAGTTGACATGAGCGCACACAGATACTGTCATAGCAGCATTGATTACTTTTATGTGTTTGTTGTGACGTCCTCTCATATCTTTCGTGACAGAAGTAGTCCCATCATATTTCTCCCAAGCAGTTCTAGTCATGCGTTCAGTAATACCTAAAGTGTTTAGGAACATGATCTTGCAAACACTGATATTTTCGTGAGTGACATTTCCTGTTTCTTTTTTCGGTAAATAATATTTATATGTAAATTGTCTATTATGTTTTAATTCTCTTCGGAATGTCCTACGCTTTTCTTCTTTTTTGCTGAATTTTGCAATATGTAACCACTGTTTTTCCCTATCTCCTATTTCCCAAAATTTTGTGAAAAGCTCCCTGCGTTCTGATGTCGAAATAAGAGCAGCGCAATTTGATCTGCAGTAACATGGTGGACCCATTAATTTTTCTCCAACAGTTTGACCTCGCTTTGTACAGTACGTTTTGTCTTCATTCTTAAGCTTCTTTCTTTTTACATCTCCCCATTCTTTCTGGTTTCGTGGTCGTTTTTTTCCTCTGTTTCTAATCAAAGTTATGGGTGCTGGAGATGGTTGATTAGAATCTGTACCAATAGTGTTCACTGATAGACATTCCAACTCATCTGGTTCATGTTGGGAGCAAAATGAATCATTACAATTAGCGTGTCTGTTGATTGGCGATGGAACTGGTGTGTTAAGTGTGAATTCACACGGTTCTTCAGTAATATTATGAGTAACTGGTGACGGGCGAGTACTTAAATCATTGAAAATAGGAGACAACGGCGTTGGAGAATCTAAATTGAGTTGATGAGAAGTTATGGACAATGGGCAATGAGATACAGAAATAGGGGTCATTACGTCTGTTGGCATATAAATATCTTCTCTAATAACATCACGATGATCAACACCTTTCTCAGATGCACAGTCTGAAGTATGTAACGACGTGACTGGGGGGTCCTTTTCTATACTAGTGGCAGCGGAAAATGGGACGGATGGGCTTACCGCAACCGGTAATGTTAATGATTCGTCTTGTTGGCTTGACGCTGTTAATTCTTTCATGAAATTATCATTCGATTCTGCTGATAACACGTCATTCCATACTTCCTGCATTGCTGGCTCGCTCAATAGTATTTCTGCTCCAGGTGGTAATGGCGACGAACACCGTTCAGCTGTAAAAAAAAAAACAAAATTAAAAATAAAACTATAGAATAAGTTTTCTAGAAACAATTATATCATTAGACAATCTAAGGTAATGTAAGCATTTTGGCAAATTAATATAACAAATTTTAAATATGAAATAGAATAAAGACGTATATTATAATCTATACCACGAATAACGTCGGTTCAGTATATTCGTCTTCAGTTTATCCCTAGAAAAATGACGGTTTATAACATACACCTACTATAGGTACATAAAACATCGACGTATTTTATTATGCGTCACCAAAAAAATCATATAATAAAAACAAACAATTTTAATCATGGATGAACTGAATGACGTTATTTTAAAAGTTAAAACGTAAAAAATAAGACACAAAAAAAACCATTTTAATGTCCCAAGGACAACGACGGATTTGACAAACCGCCGTTCTAAGACGTTAAAATTTATATTTCCTTAAAAAAAATTAAATTTACGTAATTAAAAGTAAATTGTGACAAAACTTACCCGTTGACGACTGTTCCTCCATTCGTCTTTTATCTGTTTCTGTACGAAACATATTTTTATTACGAAATTGTTCTTCAGTATTATTTCTAATAATATTATGATTATTGTTTTTGACTAATGCTAATATTTGCTTTGACCTTTTTGTCGCCATAGTTTATACAGCATAAATAAACTCTTTTCTTACACACAAACAAACACTTTAACATGAAATATTTTAATATTTAAATAAAAACAAAAATAAACAAATGTACCGTGCAAAATCGCGTGACCTTGTCCTAGAACATCGACGGGAATGCCAATGCGTCGGGAGCGGAAAGGGTGCGGGGGGCAGGGGACAGCGACAGACAACGGTGCAATTATCAATCCGTTATTGTTTTGCGTTTATTAATCAAAACCGTCAGTATTCAACTCTGTATTTTATTAATTTGTAATGAAATTTGATAAAAATGTTTTATTTTTTTATAAAGTAGTATATTTTAAGTTAATTAGAGTAAAAAAAAAAATTTATGAAAAATCAAAACCGTCGTTGTTCTACGACTGCGACGATATGTAATGTGTATGTAGTAATTAATATGAAGATTAAGTATATTTTTTTATATGTGTATATGGATTTATGTATGGTATATAAGTGTTATGTATGTAGGTAAGTATGTATTGTATTTTAAAGTAAGGTCATCAACCTACGCACACTTCATACTTTTTTCAACTAAGCATCTCCTTCTCTGGCCTACTGGAAGAGATTTCTTAGAAATAAGTGGTGCCTTTGTACTAAAACTGTATCCTACTGTTCTTATCTCGCTCTTCAATCTTGTGTGTACATAAATAAATAAATAAGTATCGCCATCCAACGTGGCAACACAGCCAGTATTCTGGGAACCTTCCCACTCGGCAATGACGCGGAGGATTTTTTAAACGATATTTTGTAATGTAAATATTTTTAGTCTATAATTATGTATATTTTGTATATTGTAATTCTTATTGTAAATAAATACCTTATACTCGTATATTAGTACTAGTTCAGAATGTCATATTCTTTGCAAAAGGAATAAGTTCTACAAACATAGAAAAAGAAAAGGTACTCGTATTAGACAACCTACATCAGTAGCAGCAAATAGCTTGAAGGGGACCCTAAAGGCTGTCGTAGAGCAAAAGACCCACACAATATCAAGTCTTTATTCCCGAAGAGTTAGAAAGAGTCCTTTACATGTCACCTGTGTTACTCTTGGACCTGGTCCCACTTAATAGGTGGCGAGTCTATTGCCGTTCCTGGCCACTTGGAGTAACTATTTGTGACACCAACGACATTTACCACATATTATCTATATAATAATATTTGTATTTGGGTTTTAAAGGTCAGCAATTCATAACCTAATAGGTATACAGTTATAGGTACATTCAATCATGCATGAAAAAAGTTACAGGATCGCTAATTTCTCCGACAATCTATATATTTAATACGACAATTTGTCTGTCTGTCCGTCCGTCGCGTTTTTCAATTATAATTAATAATACATACATTTGCATGAAATATTAAAATATTCTTTTTTTTTTTTTTAATATTTGAGGCGATAAAAAGTTCGCCGTGATAACTAGTAAATTTTAAAGGTGCTACGACGCGTCGCCATAATATCAATTTCTTTGAAATGTGTATTGTAAGATTCTACCAGGCGATACATTGGAGAGCGCTAATATTAGCTCTAAGTGTAACGCTACTTGTTACACCGGAACTGAGACATAAGCTAGTTTCATGTACAATAATTAAGTTTTTTCTTCGTTTCCATATAAATTACTATTGATTAAATCAGATGCTTATTATGTACATAAATAAAAACGCGTTCAAATGCCAGTGATTTAAATAATATACCATTAGGAAGCCAATCAGAATCACACGGGTCATTGGAGCGTGTTTCTGAGCATCGACGCTGCTTCTATCAACATTACTAATTGGAATCAGACTGCAGATCTATTTGATTTCTAACAGGTAACAAGATTAAAGGCAACTCATGTTTGATCTCAATTTAAATTTATAGCACTAATAAACTTGGCATCAAAAAGCTGAAAGTGCTTAATTATACTGAAGGTGAAGAAAATGAAATGTTTACATGCCGATCACTTTAACAGACATAAATAAGCTTGATTTATATAATAATTTTCTTCTCATTTTCGTTTAGCTTTGAAAATTAGAAAATTAAGCTTTAAATTGGCCAAAGACTTATAGGGGTTGTTTGTTCTCTGAACGAGAAATTTACGAAGATCAATGTTACCAAGACGCTCACTAACTAGTTAAAGTCAATTCAATTCTAAATCAAGATATAATAATATCGTTGTACTAATGAAGGCAGCTTTGCCTCACTGGAAACTAAGAAACTAACTTCATTAGCAAACATAATATGTCTTTGCAGATAGTTGTTGAGATAGCAGGGATTACCCTCATATCTTTGCAATTATCTAGAAAGGTTGGTCTTTCATTCCTTGTAACGTCTGTGTTGATACGAAACGTGAAACTCATATCAGTTGTATTTCACATGTCAGTCTCATATGAGTTGTGTTTAGAAACCATGATTGTGTGAACTATATTTTTGTATTTCAAAGCAATGAGTTTGCTTAAACTATTCTGAAAATATTAAGAAAGAAATTATAAATAGATCACAACTGATGTCATCGGCAGGACTGGAACCCACGGTCTTTCCCTAACAGGGGGAATGATCTAACCACTGAGCTACGATGACCAATACCGACAACATCGAATGTTTTGCTTCATAACATAGGTATTCATAATTTCTAGATCGCGCTATTAAGGTTAGGGTTAGATACACCTACCGTAGGTGGATCCATGTGTGAACTAATAAAAAACCAGCCAAGTGCGAGTCGGACTCGCGCAAAAAGGGTTCCGTACCAAAACGGCAAAAATATTACGTTTGTTGTTAAATATTTATTATATTCTATTTTTTAGTATTTGTTGTTATATTTAGAGGCTACTGAAAATTTCAACTTTCTAACTATCACGGTTCATGAGATACAGCCCAAGACAGACGGACGGACGGATAGCGAAGTCTCAGTAATAGGGTTCTTTTACCCTTTGGGTACGGAACCCTACAATTTATGAAAGTGTTCCTTCATATAATCACTCTTGTTTCTCAGATCGGATAGGCAGAGATCTCAATAGTAACTTTGCTTTGACGTAACAGCTTTGTTAGAGCTTTGCCCGTAGTTCTACAAATTGAAAAAAAAACCTTTACCACCCAAGCTAAACCTTGACGGCCAGTGAGTTAGTATTCATATACATACTTGGACTACTATGACGCTTATATTCCCGAAGGTGTAGGGAGAGGTGCATTCCACACCCACAATTTACCAGTAATTGGATTGGTTCCACGTAATAAAGGGCAAACCCATTGCCGTTACCGGGCAGTTTAAAAAATCCATAACTCTTTAATTCTAACCTATAATTCTATAAAATAACTAGGTATATTCACAGACGCAAATTGTTACTACCATGATATTCTAACCTCACCCAGGTATTCTAACATCCACATGTTAGAATACCTGTATGGTTACAGACTTAAACACATACCCAAAAGTGGTATACTCGAAACCAATACAAATCCAGCTTCAGCTACCTCTATCCGTTTGAATTCTAAAACCCTCTGTAAAGAAGTTAGCGTGAAAATGACGAGAAATAACAATATTCCTGAAAGCTTTCATAAAATAAAAAGGTCTAGTAGCACTCGTCGGATCCAGCACTGCTAAAAGCAACATTCAAAAGTATACAGAATTCAACATGGTCCTATGGTGGTAATATTATGGAATGGGTCGTATAAAAACATTTACATGCACTTTGGTAGGTGTCCTTTTACTACCTAAAAGCTCTTAGTGATGTACATATACATAGACCAAGTCTATGTACATAATTTTACCACATAGTAATAGTAACATAGTAAAGGGTTGACGTCAGATATATGACTATAAAATCGCCCAAGTGTGAGTCGGAACCGCGCACAAAGGGTTCCGTCCCAAAACTGCAAAAAATCACGTTTGTTGTATGGGAGCCCCTTAAAAATTTATTATATTCTGTTTTATACATTTAGTAATTAATAATATCGAAATTCCCTTTTGGCAAAGGTTAAGTACCATGAAAAATTCTATTCCAGTTCTAAAAAGATCCCCCGAGGCGCGAGACCCTCTGTGTTTAGCCTCCTGTATCGGTCAAGTAGACCGGGAAAACACCTTTAGCGCTTGGGAACAAATGTTAACCTTCCCTTATAGAATCCTACACGTAAAGAAAAGGCCGTTAACATCTTTGACGGTCCAAATCAAAGAAAATTGTACAAACAATTTTAGCATTTTAAATTCAAATTCAATCCACACTCCGACCCCTGATTATTCTCAGGCCAAGAAATTAAAACTTGTAGAGAATAAAGTAAGGGAAGGCGACATCAGCGGGGCGGCAAGACTACTTTTTAGTAGCGACGTGCTGGCTCCTTATTCTGCAGAAACCTTGACGGGCTTGCAGAGTAAGCACCCACCATCCGCAGCTGACCTCTCTTTCCCAGATCCTCCGAACAACGATACAGAAAATCTTGAGACTACTGCCAAGGATGTGCGCACAGCTGTTGACTCCTTTCGTTTTGGATCAGCCGATGGACTTGACGGTCTGACACCACAGCACCTTAAGGATCTGTTATGTCCGAGCGCTGGGGAAACTGGTGATGCACTTCTGAGGGAGCTAACAGCTCTAGTCAACCTCATGCTCTCCGGCAATGTGGACAGTGGCATCGCAGATATTTTGTATGGGGCCAATTTATGTGCCCTGCACAAGAAGGATGGTGGCATTCTTCCCATTGCCGTAGGTAGCACTTTGCGGCGTTTGGCAGCCAAAATTTGTTGTCGTTTTTATAGTACGGAGCTTACTACCAAATTTCAGCCCTTTCAATATGGTTTTGGTGAAAAAGGAGGTTGTGAGGCCGCAATCCATGCGCTTGCAACATACCTTGACAGTAGCGAAGATGGAGAGGTCATCTTGAAAGTTGACCTGAAAAACGCCTTCAACTCTGTAAACAGGGACACCTTGCTGACACAGGCCAAATTAGAAACCCCCAAAATTTTTAACTTTCTTTGACAATGCTATAGTCAGCCAACAAAATTAATTTATAAAGACCACCTTTTGAATTCAGCTGTTGGATGTCAGCAAGGTGATCCGTTGGGAGTAATCTTCAGTTTGGCCATTAACCCAATAATTCAAAAAATAAAATCAAAATTCAACATTTGGTACCTAGATGACGGGACTTTAGGGGAAAAGTAGAGACAGTTTTACAAGATTTAGCCCTAATAAAGAACGAGTTTCAGTCAATTGGCTGAAAACTGAACCCGAATAAATGTGAGATTTTTTATCTGAAAACACGGATAAATTAACAACTATCTCCAATTTCAACTGTTTGGCTCCCAACATAAAAGTTTTGGACAAAACTTCTTTCTTCTCTCCTGGGGTCCCCGATATTAGAAGAGGGCTTTTCCACTTTTATCGAGGAAAAAATTCAAAATTTTGATCAGGTTATTGATAGTCTATGTAATATCAGTATTCATTCAGCTTTCACTATTCTTCGTTTTTGTCTTTTCGTACCCAAATTTACACATGCCCTCCGTTCAGGACAATTTTGGAAAAATGTAGAAATTTTGGGCAGACTAGACAACTTAATACAAAATTCTTTGTGTAAAATTTTAAATGTTAATGACGGGGCCTGGGTCCAAGCATCTCTGCCAGTTCACTTGGGCGGGCTAGGTATTCGTAGAGTCACAGATGTCAGTCTGCCAGCATTTCTGTCGTCGGTCCATAGCACAGAAGAATTAGTCAGGAAAGTTTTGTCAAATACACTGATGGATTCCGAGGTACGATGCAAGACCGATACCATAAATGCTTGGAGGATGTCTTGCCTCGACACTGACCTGCCCTCACGCCTAGGCTCACAGCGACTGTGGGATTCGCCGCTCTGTAAATTAAGAAAATTGAGAATTAATACACTAATTGACACTTCTGTCAATATTTCAGAGCCATGCCTACTAGCTGTTGGAGAATGGGAGTCAGGGTTATGGATCCAGGCGCTCCCATCGCCCAACATTGGTACAATGTTGGACGACACAACCTTCCGCATTGCCACTTGCCTTCGGCTGGGTACACCTTGTGTGGATACACATGTGTGGATCCACGGCTACTCCACAGATACTCCGCATCATTGCACCTGTGGAGTAGCCGTCGATAATCTGGGATACCATGGCCTTTCACGCTATTCGCACGCTATTCTAAACGACATAATTCGTAGGGCTCTTTCCACCGCAGGTCTTCCGGCCGTACGTGAACCAAATGGTTTAGCACGAAGCGATGGAAAGAAACCGGACGGTATGTCGTTGCTACCGTGGAAGATTGGAAGGCCTTTGGTGTGGGACTCTACATGCTTTGACACCTTAACACCTTCACACCTTCCAAGCACATCCGGATGTGCCGGTGCTGCTGCTGCATCGGCTGAAGGCCTTAAACGGCATAAATATGCTAACCTAGCAGGTGATTACATATTTGATCCGCTTGGGGTTGAGACACTGGGGTCATTGGGTCCGAGTGCTCGCTGTCTTTATAGAGACATTGCTAAACGCCTAATCGATGCTTCTCAGGACCAGAAGGCTGGCTATTTTCTGTCCCAAAGAATAAATATCGCCATCCAACGTGGCAACACAGCCAGCATTCTGGGAACCTTCCCAGTCGGCAATGCCGCGGAGGATTTTTTAAACGATATTTTGTAATGTATTTTTAGTCTATAATTATGTATATTGTAATTCTTACATACATACATACATATGGTCACGCCTCTTTCCCATTGGGGTAGGCAGAGACTATGGAATTCCACTTGCTACGGTCCTGGCATACTTCTTTCGCTTCTTCCACTTTCATAACTATCTTCATGCACGCTCTCCGGTTCTGGGTGCTCTTGACCTGACCTTTGTTCAAAACATCTCCGATTTGGTCGAAGTACGTTCGCCTAGGTCGACCCTTACCTGCCTGTCCATTCACGCCCGCCTTATGTATCTGTTTCGTCAATCTTCTTTCATCCATCCTTTCTACGTGCCCGAACCATCTAAGCATCCCTTTTTCTATCTTACTCACTACATCTTCTGATACACCGCAAAGTTCTCGTATCTCGCTGTTCCTCACTTTCTCAACCAATGTCACTCCAGTCATACTTCTCAAACTTCTCATTTCCACTGCATTTATTTTACTTTCATGCTTCTTCTGCCAAACCCAACATTCACTTCCATACATAAGTGTAGGGACCAGCACTCCTCTATGAACAGCCAGCCTAGCCCTCCGGGAAATCTTCTGACTGTTCATAAAGTTATGCAGAGCCCCATTCACTTGATTCCCTGCCACAACCCTTCTTTCAATGTCGTCGTCACATCTTCCATCCCTTGTAAACTTGGACCCTAAATACACAAACTCTTTCACTTGCTCCACTCTTTCTCCTTCAATAACAATCGCACAGTTCGACATGCTTTCGTCTCGTTCAAATACCATTACTTTCGTCTTACTTGCGTTCACTTTCATTTCCTTCCTTTTCAAAGACTCATTCATAATATTAACCATCACCTGCAACTCCTCCGCCGATGACGCAAGTATTACCTGGTCATCAGCATATAAGAGGCACTTGATAGTCAATTCATCCATTCTTAAACCACACACACTCGCTTTCAGATCTTTCAGACAGTTATCCATGTATAGGTTAAACAGCATTGGTGACGCTACACAGCCCTGCCTGACGCCTCGTTCGATACCGAACCAGTCCGTGTATGTCCCGTTTATGCGGACACAAGCACTGGAACCCTCATAAAGTGATTGCAGTGCTCGTATCAGATTGCTGCTTACTCCATACATGGACAGCGCTGACCACAATTCGCTCCTCACCACTCTATCATAGGCCTTCTCTAAGTCTACAAAAGCGCAGTAGACCTTTTGTCTTTTTGCCAGGAACTTTTCGGCAATGCTGCGCAAAGAGAAGACCTGATCCATGCATCCTCTTCCTTTCCTAAATCCAGCTTGCACATCCCACAATTTGTCATCAGTGTAATTCTTGTAATTCTTATCTATACTTATAATAAATCTGTAGAAGTGAAAATTCTGTACATTGAAGATATCAAAAAAATAAATGGTAGGGGGTGTTACTAGACCGACACCGAACCCAAAAATGTGATTACAAAATTTTTGTCTGTCTGTCTGTTCAGGCATCACGCAAAAACTACTGGTTCGATTACGATGAAACTTGGTATAATTATTCTTTAATATCGTGGGCACCACACTGGGTACTTTTTATCCCGTAAAAGTATATGCAATAAAAAAGAATCTTAATTTTGCGGTTCGATCCCTTGACCCGAGTACTGTACCAACCGCAAATAATGAGTTTGTCGTAGGTTTTTTTATATTTTTTATATTGGGTTCGCCAAATTGACGCCGCCCGTCTGGTGGTAAGTTGTGACGACGTCTAGCGATTGTGGGCCACTCTCACAGCACACAATACGATAGAGAGTGGCCCTTAACTTTCGGGATCTGTTCGGGATCGGAAGGAAGAGGGTGGTATCAGATTGAAGAGCTCTTCAGAACAGGTTACGTCACCCGCAGTGGAGTTCACTATTAATGGTTTTT
This sequence comes from Nudaria mundana, assembly GCA_963556515.1. NCBI lineage: Eukaryota > Metazoa > Arthropoda > Insecta > Lepidoptera > Erebidae > Nudaria > Nudaria mundana. Next base: position 14,898,704 of record OY748297.1, on the reverse strand, counting down.
AGAACTTTTGTCTGTTTGTCTGAATCTTTGAACACGCTAATCACAGAAATGATTTGATTTTTTGATTTGATTTTTAGATAAATAAAAAAGTTATGTAGATCTAAAGTAACACGCAGGCGGAGCTGCGGGCAACAGCTAGTTGTAAATATATTTATAAACTAACACTTCTAATATTCTAAACAAACATAAATAAAAATACACGCCTTTTTCTTCATAGGGGTAGGCAGAGATAGGTATATTTTTTATTTACAATAAAAAAATATATTCTATGGTTACAAAAATATTTTATAAGGTACCTAGATGATAACTCGGTCTATCTCTACCATAGAGATATTATAATAGAATAGAATAGAATAGAATAGAATAGAATAGAATGAATGAATAGAATAGAATAGAATAAGATGTAGGTACTAGGTCCATGATATCTACCTTAAAGCCCACATCACTAATTTTGATGAGTTTTGATTTAACCTTAACCTAGCAAAAAGAAAATAGGATTAATAAGATACTAATACGCAGACGAAATTACGGACAAAAGCCAGTAATTATTTCAAGGTTTGTAACTTTGACGTGCCCTTGTCCAATGTCATCAAGGGTGTCAATATTGGGTAAACCTCCTAGAGAAATTAGGTGAGCCTATTAACCACAATTAATTAATTGGATGGATAATAATGTCAAATGTCAGAGTGTCGCCGTCGTCCATCATGCTGATTGATTGCTTTGACATTGATGCGGGCGACCAGAATCCGTTCACACCTTTGTGAGGTACTACATAAAATATTAGCACTAGTGTGACAGTGTTCGCATCGATCAAATATGTCTTTGGTGTAAGATCGATAGTTGATATCTTGGCTCACGTACATATAATGTTAATTTTTTATCATGAATTTTATTTCGATATACGAGTAGATATAATATTACCATACATTTAGTAACCTACATGTGTGGACAGACTGGTTCCTAAAACGAAAGGGGATGGGTTGTCGTGGATTAATTGACTGACAGGCGGATATCAAATAGCGGTGTTCCTGAATGTAGTAATCCTTCGTAAATTATAATCTTAAAGACTATTACTTTTACTTCTTCTAATTATACATGTATTTAATAATACATATACCGGGTGTTACGTAAGGGTTATATCAACCCGAAGCCAGCACCATCAGCTGGTCGACCAGAACCCGTTTTGATATGTGGCGACCGCCAGACAAGAAAAAAAAGTTCATAAAAAACATTATTACCGAATAAAATACACACTTGTTTAAACAAAACTAGCTAAAATCAGCTGCTTCGGTCATCGACATCAAAATAGGTACAAATAATGCGCGCCTGTGAAAAGCCTTCCGTTTCACTCCTGGTAGGAACATTTTGTCTCTGTTTCGCATCAAGCAACGCCCCACGAACATGAAGCCGAGCGCTTCGAGTCACGAAGTTTCCTAGAATTTTATTTAAAATCATTTAGCAAGGTCACAGGTCAGTTCAGTTGCATTCTTCGCTTTGTGCAGTGAGGTAGCTAAATAATTGTTTAGTGTGTTAATTTGTGAGTTGTGTCAAGTTATGTGTGATAGTGATTGTGTTGTGTAGTAATTAATGGCTCTGAGTAACGAAGAGTATTACGAGATGATGCTTTGTGTAGGAGGGAGTTGTACCGTGAGTTTTGATACCTAAAATACTACGTACGCAGTCGAGTCGAAGCCGCATTTAGCACTGTTACACAAGAAATTAACCTTTCCTGTAAACAGGTAAGATTTTTATTAAATTGGGGACAGAGATTTTTCTCAAATTGGGGACAGAGATCTTGCATGTGGTGCACCTGTTGAACCACGGACGAGGATCTGGGGAAACATAACTATGTGTTGGTCAAAATTTTATTTACATAAACAAAAATAATCTGTTAAGGACGCCCATACCACCGCGACGCCCGCGCCACCGCCAAGGGCATTGTACATACGTACCACGCGCTCATTGTCTAGTTGTAGCTACGTCAAGCCGTAGCGTTGGGACACGTTTGTTTTGATTTGAAATATCTTTTTAAATTTTTTGATGAACTTTTTTTCTCATTTGGCGGTCGCCATATATCGAAACGGGTTACGGTCGACCGATGCTGGCTTCGGGTTGATATAACCCTTTCGTAACACCCTGTATATATATATATATATATATCCCCGAAGGGTTAGGCAGAGGTGCATTACACACCCACTATGTGCCTGTAATTTTTTTGGTCCCCCGTACCTAATAGGGGGCAAGTGATTTTTTTTTTGGGTTTTATGTAATAGTCTATGTCCAAAACCGCCGAACGAGTTTAATAATAGGTATAAATACTGTCAAAAATTCAACACAGCAATAATGAACTCAGTAAAATTAAATAGGTACCTCCTCATTTTGTGTTGTCAGTTAAAAAGGTAACCAATAACTCATTTCAACTCAATAGGTTGTGTAACTACAAAGGTAAAGTTTGGCGAAAAATTTCTCCTTTGTGTAAGTATTTCGGAAATGTTCAAACATTTACAAACAACATAAACAAACAGAGTTACCAAAGCCTTTCATTATGACGTAGTAGCTAGGGGCAAGTACGGAACATGTGGACACTTTCCAGAATTCGGAATAAAACATTTTTTATATTTGAAGTGGTGATGTTTTTTTTATTTTAAACATATCACATGTCTTAAAGAATAATCAGCCTTTCTTAAACTAAAATTCTAGTCTCTATATCACTTAAAATAACGAAAATAATCAACATTTTTTAAAAACACCATATTTGTCCACAGGTTCAACATGCGATTGTACCTATGTACAGTAAAATTGTACTTGGGGACAGTGTTGTACCTAAGGACGGTTTATATTAATTAGACAAAAAAAAACAAAAAAACAATAATAGACTCCTAAAAACAACTTAAACGAACGTAAATATACTCTATTATACTTATTTGTAAGCATTACGACATTCTTCATACAAGTTTTGAGTGGATTCATCGCTATCATCATCATTATGTAATACAAAGCATGCCACGCAAACGAAACCTTCATGCTCATCATCAGACTCAAAGTTTTCTGTGTGTGACATCAGAACACAATAAATATGATAGCTATGATTGCAAAAACTACATTTGAGCATTTGGTTTTTGTCTTTGGAATAAATTTTACATTTCATACATTTAACAAATGAAAACTTCTGTTCTTGAATTATTTTAATCCTTTTTCCGCCAGATTTATCATTGTTTTCTATCGAAAGTGCGTTGGAAGGACCAGGTTCAGAAAGATTATTAGCCAGCAGAGGAGTTGGATGACTTTTGGAGCAACTTACGTCAACTTTTGAGGAACCAGATTGTGAAAGGGCTTTGGTTACAATTTTTCTTTGAGCGGCTTTTACGTTTTTTTTCTTGTCCGTTTTCTGGCCTGCTATTTTCTTCTTTTCAGCTTTTTTTAATGCTTCACCTAGAATCTCTTCTTTTTCTGGCGTGTCAGTCAAAATTCTAGTTCTTCCGGGCTTTTTTCCACGTTGAAGACCCTTTCGCGGGCCAGCTTTTTCAAATGAGCGAACGGTTTCAGGCGTTATTTGTGGATCTATAATCTTTAGTGGAGTTCGAAAAATAGGTTGTTTTGGTATTAGCCGATCATCCTTCTGGATTGGCGAAACTGGTTTTGGGATGGCCTGAATAACAGATTCTCCAAATAGTTCGTTTCGATCCAAGTTATCTGGACGGGTTTGGCTGAATGGCTGTATTGACTTTTAAATGGTCCAAAAACCGTTCGATCTAGTGGTTGCAAATGATTGGATGTATGTGGAGGCAAAGTCAATAAGATAATTCCATTCTCTCTGGCTTTATCAATTATCTCAATGGAGATATGAGTCTCGTGATTGTCCATTGTTAAGAGTACTGGATTTTCAGTTGTTGGCTTAGCGAATTTAATAAAGTGGTCCAAGAACTTTTTAAAAATCGGTTCTGTTGACCACCCTAATTGATTAGCAACACCCAAAGAACCAGGTGGAGCTCCTTTCAACATGTTGTCTTTGTAGAAAACCCGTGGGAATATGAACACAGGAGGCACGGCGTTGCCAAGAGCATTTATGCAGCCTATCATTGTTGTATTCACTCCTCGTTCTCCTGAAGTCATCTTCCCTAGCTGGCGAATATCCTTAGGAGCCAATACTTTTCCTGGCTTGTGAACAGTGGAGATCCCAGTCTCATCAACATTATAAATCGATCCTGGTAGAAAGCTGTATCGAGACATGACCGATTCTAAATTTTGGAAGAAATCATTCACGTTTGCTCTGTTAAAGCTAGTTGCTCTTGCTATGCTCGTTGGTTCGGGTTTGCGAAGAGATAATTCCGGGAAACGAAGTCGAAAATTACGGAGCCACCCAGTTCCTGCCAATTTGTTTTTTTCCCAGTTAGCAGGCAGATTAGTTTTCTGTTTACAAACAGCATATTGGTAAGCCAGCTCTCTACATTGTTTTGTATTTAAACCCATGTGTAGAAATGCAGCTTTTCTTAAATATTTGCACAGCAAAATTTCTTCATCCGGGTCAAATACTTTTCTAACGTCATTCTGCAATAGCTGAATGCTATACCTCAAATCATTGCTTTTATGTAACTTAAAGTATTTAAAAATTGTTGACTTTGGTAATTTATAGTTTTCAGCTACTTTTCTTATCGAAGTGCCAGTTTTTGCTTCTTTTACAGCGGCTGTCAGTGTATCAGGGCATATTCTCTTTCTTTTTAAACCAGTTTTACTGCGAGGCACTGAAAAAATTAAACATAAAAGCTGATAAAAAAAAATCCAGTAAATATTATAACACTTTTGTACCTGTGGACAGTCCACAGGTACACTCATATTTTTGTCCACAGGTACAAATTCTGACAAAAAAAATAAAACTGATCTTACTTTAAGGTTAAAACAGACTAACAGACAGCGAAAAAAGCACTAACTAAGCAATAAACAACTCAGATCGTACTGCAAACATGATCAAACCGATATCGTAAATATTTTCAAGGTAAAACCAATTTAAATTAAGCAAAATAACTTACTTTTTGGCGCAAAAAACGTTCATAGACCGCATACTAACAACAACACAGAAAACAAAGATGGCCACATGTCAAAACTGTCAATCACATGCATAGCTTTACGGTCGCGTTCAAATTAGAATTTTAGGGTTACTAGTTTCGTCGGAATCGATTGTGTCCACAGGTACAAGCGTCCATAGGAACCGCACTTGACCCTACCTACCTACATCATAATATCAGTCAGTGTATATCAGTCTGTTCATTAAAACAGGGTTTGGTAAATTTCAAAAGTTTCATATAGATACAATAGGTAGTTTTATTTAAAAACAAAATCCAAGAGTGAAACCATTAATAAAAATAAAAGATTCATAGAACAACGACGGCGACAGACCCAAAACATGAATCAAATCAAATCGAAATCAAAATCAAAATATCTTTATTCATGTAGGTCACAAAGTAACACATATGAACGTCAAAAAAAGAAAATGCTTCTACATTTACATTTACCGCCAGATTCGCAAGGCAATAGGTAGAGCCTGTGAGGAAAGAACCTGGCAAGAAAAACTCACGGCCACTCTTTTTATTCGCCAGTAAATACAATGATTCTGTTACAAAAATAAAAAGAGGGCTAGGGCAGTACGTGACCATGTGTGGACCAAGTGAACTCAAAAATTATGGATCTCTCTTATTCACAAAAAAGTCAAATACTAGTTAAAGGTGCCACATAATCTCAAAGTACCCATACCTAACAATATCATAATAATAATAATTTAACAATAGTAAGTGAGTTTCAGCAATAAAACAACATTTCAAACAGAAGTAGCCCCTATGTAGCTCGAGTGATCAGCAAGCAACTCATTGCCATTTCTCTGTATCGTTTAGTTAGATAATCCTTAATACTCGTAGTATAATATGCCTTTTTTAGGAGGTGTGTCTTAACAGCCACTTTGAATTTATTCAAAGGAAGGTTCATAATATTTAGAGGAATTTTGTTATAAAAACGCTCACCAAATCCTGCAAAGGAGTCATGAACCTTCTGTAAACGATAATACGTCCCAACCAATTTATGCTTATTTCTAGTATTTATTGCATGTATATCACTGTTCATACTGTAGAAATGTATATTCTGTTTAACGAACATAATATTTGCATATATATATTGTGATGCTACTTTTAAAATGCCTATTTCTTTAAATCTTTCTCTAAGAGAAACTCGTGCATTCAGTTTATAAATCGCACGTATAGCTCGCTTTTGGAGTATAAAAATTATCTCTATATCAGCTGCCTTGCCCCACAGTAAAATTCCATACGACATGACACTGTGAAAATAGCTAAAATAAACCAGCCTGGCAGTTTCTACATCCGTGAGCTGTCTGACTTTACTAATAGCAAAAGCCGCAGAGCTAAGTTTCCCTGCAAGACCCGATATTTGGGCGTTCCACTGTAATTTACTGTCTAGAGTAATACCCAAAAATACGGTTGATTCTACAAGATTAAGGGTATCACCGTTCAAAATAATATTAGTACCGTAGTTCTGAACATTAAGCATACTAAATCTAACATACTTCGTCTTTTTTGCGTTCAGAAGTAAATTGTTGGTTGTAAACCAATCCAGAACTAGTGCAAGTGAACTATTTACTTCGTCAAAATTCCTCAGCTTGCGATCAACTTTAAAAATAAGTGATATATCATCGGCGAATAGAACAATGTCGCACAAGTTCTGTACATAGAACGGTAGATCATTAATGTAAACTAAAAATAGAAACGGACCTAGAATTGATCCTTGTGGGACGCCCATAGCTACAGAAGCCCCTCAAGACCGACTACCATTGATATCAACATGTTGTATTCTATCACTGAGGTATGAGGCAAGTAGGTCCAGTGCCGAATCTCTGATACCATAATAATTGAGTTTCCGTAATAGGGTATTATGTTCAACGCAATCAAAAGCTTTGGAGAGATCGCAAAATATACCAATTCTCCCAGGCATTGAAAATATGCTTCAGAAGCGTAAAAAAATCAAGAATACTTTTAGCAACCGGACTACCTACTTATATCACTACGGATTGATTGATGTCCTCCCAGACGTATCCGTCGACGGCGACACCCTTTCACTCGGACTTCCGTTCTCTAATTTAAGAAAATAGGAGTCCCTAAACGTTGTCAGGTGTCATCGGCGCGGGAATATATTATAGTGGATAAGTGCTTGCGCAGGCACAGACCCACTCACTCGGCTCCTGTATCGTAATACCAATGGATTGAGTGACCAATACGACCGGTCAGATACAGCGGCTGCAGCCAGAGATTCGTTCGTAATTCAGCAGGCGTACCACGTGCAGGTGAGGATGGCCTGAGCCCCGTAGGTCTTGGTGAGGCTCCTTATCGCCCAACTACGGATTAACTACTTACTGGTTTATACAAATTAAACAATAAAACTGATAATAGGTTTATAATCAGTGAATGAGTGAGATTACTTAGCAATGTGCCGCTGTTTTGAACTGTAATGCATCAGCAGAACAGTTTATGTGCATTAGGTTTAAGAATGAGATTGTTTACTTATCTATCTATATATAGAAATGGGGAATGTACCCCCCTTAGCTCTCGAGAACTGCTTATGCTCCAATGATGGTTGACCCCTCTATGGATAGCCCTCGATTTGGAGGCAAGCCAAAGAATTTAAAATTTGACCTAGCCCTAAGGGGTCAAAAGTTATAGGCCAATACCTACTACTACTAGTCTTTCAGAAAATGCCTACGATACTGTTCGAAGTGTCTCGTAGGTGTGTAACGTGAAGGCACACCGTCACTGCATGTCTCCACAAGCATACTTCACTTTGCTACTATTACACGCATAGTCTTTATTTTAATGGATGAATGAAGCTTTTCTGAAGTACATTAAGAATGAACTTACTAAGAAACGTTAATTATGAGTAGAATTGTCAGGAAGCCTATTTTCAAGTGAACCATGACATAAATATAACTTATTTATAGTATCTCTTTTGATCATGTCCTTTTGTTCTAAAACCTATCAACGGACCCAATCAAGTAAGAAATTGGGCTTTTGGATGAAAACCCGGCCTTTTACGGTGTGCTGTTAGCCGAGATAAGCTTCTGATGAAAATGTCTCATAAAACAGAGAATTTACAAAGAAAACAGATTGTAATCTTTTATTGAATCGTTACAAAATTTGATCAACTGGATTAATTTAAATACTTTACTGACTCAGAGAAAGTTATCTAGCTCGAAGAGAACTCTGAGCTCGGACTGCAGAGATTATATTTAGTGGTATGTAACATCTGTCCTGACTGTGAAAATTTTGGTTTGAAATACAGAGTTGTGGAATTAAACATTTAAGTATTTACAACAAGAATTACAATATACATGTCGGCGTGAATACTCATTAGTTTTTAAGTTAATAAAATTATAAAGAATGGTTAAAATTATGTTCTTATTGTTCTATCAAACATTGAGACTGATTTAAGTTATAAAATAATCAACTACCCTCATCTTGTATTGTAAAACTTTCTAAACAGGCTTCGTCTTTGCACCTACCCACTTATTGTTGTCATAACGATAAGTCACGATTACTCTAAATAGAGACTACGGAACGAGTTGTGAATCATTGTAACTTGAGCTGTCGTACTGTTCAGATCTCTGAGTATTGTCGAATAAATGAAGAATGGACAAAGTTTGAGTTTCACTACTACTATGGACCAGCAATCTCAAATGAATGATAATGGTGACGGCACTATTCATAGGAACCACACTGCTCTGAGCCACTCCGTCACACATGATTATGTAAAACAATATTTACACTGCAAAACATCGTTGGGGTCGAGACACTGGGGTCATGGGGTCCGAGCGCTCGCCACCTTTATAGAGACATTGCTAAACGCTTCTCAGGACCAGAAGGCTGGCTATTTTCTGGCCCAAAGAATCGCCATCCAACGTGAGAATACAGCCAGCATTCTGGGAACCTTCCCAGACGGCAATGATGCTGAGGAATTTTTAAATACAGAGTGGTTTTGAATATTCTATAGTATCCGGTAACGGCAATAGGCTTGCCCACATTACGTAGGACTGACAAAATTACTGGCTAAGTGTGGGTGTATAATGCAACTCTGCCTACCCCTTCGGGGATATAGCCGTGATGTATGTCTGTCTGTTTAATTCTAGATAATAATATCCATGTGTCCCCTTGCACTTCGAACCGTCAACCGTACTACTCAGTCTCGACTGCTGTACTCTGCCCGACTCCTTAATGGGACATGAAGTAGAATATAATTGCGGTGTGACACATGATCAAAGTGAACTTTAACTACCTACGTGATTTATTACGATATGAAGTGAAACTCAAAATTCTTCTAAATTTTCCATCAGGCCATTTCCATTATACAGCTTTGGGTTTCCCGATGAATCATAATACAATTCAGTATGACGTGTGTAAAACCTAATTACATCGAACCCTCCATACAATCGAGTTTGCGGTTTAGAAATTGGTTTATACTGGCTATTATAGATATTGAAGACAAATTTCAACTCTAAAAACACGTCGTATTGTTTCCAGATAGAAACATTTCTATCACAATCATCGAAGCGTTTAGTTAGCATTGCTTAGTAAAATCGTGTTTCCTTGTTTTATACTTACGTATAGAGAGAGAGAGAGCTATCATATTCATCCAAAATGCATGAAATGCCACACGCACCTGCGATTTCGGTGCGTGTTGAATTTGAATATTTAAAGTCGAACGTGTGCGTTGTGCGCAGCCTTTCTATTGTGGTTTTTGATATCAGTACATGTATCCTGATATTTAGAATTGGCCAGTTGGTACATGATACAGATTTGACTAACTAAGGGCAGATACAAGCTTTGTAAATTGAAAAGGGTAGGTAGTATTTTTGTACAGTACCGCTAACTAATTTTACAATGTGAATATGAATGGATGGTTGTTTGTCACCTATTTTGTTAGATAAAACAAAACACTCAACGAATTTGGATGAATATTTTTTTTAAAACAATGATCTATGCTGACGTTTAAAAAGCAAATACGAATGCTTAGATTACCGTGAAGTCAGGAAATGTTCCGCTTATAATTTGTGTGTTCATTGGTGTGACATTGTAAGTGTAAGAATTTGGATGAAAGTCTTACAGAATAAGATAAAGAATTACACTAAACTCAAGATAATCCTATTCCTATAAATTTACTTGTAGGTGTTTTCCTTAATGGGTAGGGCAAAAAAGTTTTTCAATCCATTAATTATCCGCTAATTATGAACGATTGGCTTATGAGTCAGGAGAAACGAAGAGGTCGGAGAATAGCAAACTCGTTTAATATGATTAAGCAGAAGTTGACCAAATATTATACTGGGAACTGACGGCTACATTATAATTTATTGTAATTAATGTTTGTAAATATTTCTTGTTAGTTACTTTCAGTGTGCTTTATTAGATACTTATGGATTTATGGATATTGTATAGGTGTAAGTAAAAAGCGGTATAATTATTTTCTAATCAACGACTTCAATTGGGCATAATAAACATGAATGTCTACCCCCAAGCCCCCCCCCCCGCGGATAAATACGTGAGTTTGAGTGAGAAAAAAATGTAAATCAAAATGAGATGCTTGTTGAGAACTCAATAAAACTGTATAGTAACGAACAAAATGAGTTTCTCATGTTCGACCCTAGATGGCGCTTACACCTAGTCTAAGTCGCATTATGGTTGTGATCACATTTAATGTACGTGATATGTAACTATTTTGTAGTAAGCAACTCACTCTGAGTACCTATGCCATTTTTATGGAGTATCGCTCGGATCTGGAAATCCAGCACGAAATCTGTACAATGCTATTATGCCTGACTAAGTTGGCACAATTGCAATTTAAAACCAACTGACGTTACAGTAATCTAATTAAATACAGCGTAACAATGAAAAATTTCGCATTTTCCTTACAATGTGGTTGCATATATCACGAGAAAGTTTTAATTAGATAACTTGTAATTCATTTTAATTTATGCCGAGCAAGGAATTTAAAGCTAAAGGTTGTGGGTACAAATTATTTTTGAGCAAATTGGTTTATCTCGCTACTGTAGCCTAACTTCAATTTCGTTAAATATAACTCTTGATGAAATATTTCATTTTAATACTTTACAGCTAATTTAATACCGTAAAGTACCTAACTGAATCACTGCAACTACAGAAAACTATACTACTACCTACAGATACCACATCCTATAAAACACGTCAAAGCAACGTTTGACGTGATTTAACTTCAAATTACCGTAATCATACTAAATAATTGTCGTTATAGGACCAAATTGAAATGAGATCACTCGAGAAGCAGTTTTGTTCAATAAAAAAAATCGGTTCACGCAGTCAAAAGACATGAGGTGATAAACATAAATAAAAAAAAATGCAGTCGAATTGAGAACCTCCTTCTTTTTGAAATTCGGTTAATAAAGAAATGGGACTATTCTACACCTACAGGCTGTTTCCCACAAACTTAGAATTTTGGTACGAAGCAGCATCTTATAGTACAAATAAAGGAAAATTTGCGAAAAGCATAATTTTTGGGTTTGTACGGAACCCTCGGTGCGCAAGTCCGACTCGCACTTAACCGGCTTTTTATTAGTTTTCAACTAATAGTACAAACTTTTTGTACTTATTCTTTAAACATTATGACTATCTAAGTTACCCCGTAGCACAAAAATAGTGTATGTATAATAAAGCTCGATACGAAAATCCACTCTGATATCAATGTATTCGCGCATAATGCGCGATTTACACCAGGTAACGACGCCATTTTGTATCGAATATCGTAAAATGGTATGTATATGCATTAAGTTTTATGGCCCTTTTACTACTTACGTGCTTGGAGTACTTTTTTGTGGCGTTTACTTAGAAGCGACTTAATAATATTCGTTTTAATTTATGTCCAGCTTAAACGAAACATAGATGAACTATTTGAATATTGAATGGAATCAGGCGTTACCTTGTTTTTTTTTTTTTTAGGCCGCGCCCGCTCTAACGTCCGTTGCCGGGGGTCTCTGGTTACAAGCAGAACGTATTTCCAGTGGCGCCCGGAAATCAGGCGTTACCTGGCGAAAGTCCATGATAAAGCGATTTATTCCCCTAAGATACACTTTCCCGGTAGATACACTTTTTGAAAATTCTCGCTTTTTTCCCCTTAGGTACACTTTTTATAATCATGAGTAAACATTACCCCTAGATGACAGGACTTTAGGGGGAAAAGTAGAGACAGTTTTACAAGATTTAAGCCTAATAAAGAACGAGTTTCAGTCAATTGGCTTAGAATCAGTTCTAAGCCAATTGACCCGAATAAATGTGAGATTTTTATATCTGAAAACACAGATAAATTAACAACTATCTCCTATTTCAACTGTTTGGCCCCCAACATAAAAGTTTTGGACAAAACTTCTTTACGCCTCCTGGGGTCCCCGATTTTAGAAGAGGGCTTTTCCACTTTTATCGAGGAAAAAATTCAAAATTTTGATCAGGTTATTGATAGTCTATGTAATATCAGTATTCATTCAGCTTTTTCTTGTTCTGAAGAGCTCTTCAATCTGATCCCACCCTCTTCCTTCCGATCCCGAACGACTCGTGCCGGGCAGAGATGCCACCCCCACACAGTGGATAGCATGTTCGCGAGAACCGAACGTTTTAAACGTTCGTTTCTCTGCCGAACGATAGTGGCCTGGAACGCCCTGCCTGTGCACGTGTTTCCTCCCACATATAATCCTGGGTTCTTTAAGCGGAGCGTGAAGAGGCACATCAGTAGGTCGTCAAGTTGAGGGCCACTCTCAATAGTAATGTGTGCTGTGAGAGTGGCCCACAATCGCTAGACGTCGTCACGACTTACCACCAGGCGGGCGGCGTCAATTTGGCGAACCAAATATAAAAAAAAAAAAAAAAGCTTTCACTATTCTTCGTTTTTGTCTTTTCGTACACAAATTTACACATTTTCAGGACAATTTTGGAAAAATGTAGAAATTTTGGGCAGACTACTCAACTTAATACAAAATTCTTTGTGTAAAATTTCAAATGGAAATATTAATGACCGAGCCTAGGTCCAAGCGTCTCTTCCAGTTCGCTTGGGCGGGCTAGGTATTCGTAAAGTCACAGATGTCAGTCTGCCAGCATTTCTGTCGTCGGTCCATAACACCGAAGAATTAGTCAGGAAAATTTTGTCAAATACACTGATTGATTCCGAGGTTCGATGCAAGACCGATGCCATAAATGCTTGGAGGATGTCTTGCCCCGACACTGACCTGCCCTCACGCCTAGGCTCACAGCGACTGTGGGATTTGTCGCTCTGTAAATTGAGAATTAATACACTAATTAACACTTCTGTCAATATTTCAGAACGTGCGCGCCTACTAGCTGTTGGAGAATGGGAGTCAGGGTTATGGATCCAGGCGCTCCCATCGCCCAACATCGGTACAATGTTGGACGACACAACCTTCCGCATTGCCACTTGCCTTCGGCTGGGTACACCTTGTGTATCCCCGCATCATTGCACCTGTGGAGTAGCCGTCGATAATCTGGGACACCATGGTCTTTCTTGTAGCAGAAGCACAGGTCGTATACCTCGGCACACTATTCTAAACGACATAATTCGTAGGGCTCTTTCCACTGCAGGTCTTTCGGCCGTACGTGAACCAAATGGTTTAGCACGAAGCGATGGAAATGAAGACCGGACGGTATGTCGTTGCTACCGTGGAAGATGGGAAGGCCTTTGGTGTGGGACGCTACATGCGTTGACACCTTAGCACCTTCACACCTTCCAAGCACATCCGGATTTGCCGGCGCTGCTGCTGCATCGGCTGAAGACCTCAAACGGCATAAATATGCTAACCTAGCAGGTGATTACATATTTGAACCGTTTGGGGTTGAGACACTGGGGTCATGGGGTCCGAGTGCTCGCCGCCTTTATAGAGACATTGCTAAACGCCTAATCGATGCATCTCAGGACCAGAAGGCTGGCTATTTTCTGGCCCAAAGAATAAGTATCGCCATCCAACGTGGCAACACAGCCAGCATTCTGGGAACCTTCCCAGTCGGCAATGACGCGGATGATTTTTTAAATGATATTTTGTAATGTAAATATTTTTAGTATATAATTATGTATATTTTGTACATTTTAATTCTTATTGTAAATAAAATTAGTTCTTTTCGGTACACACAAGTTTTTACACAAATCTCGTAATTTTCACCTTGGATACGGACTATGGACTAACGGACAATGTAGAATTTTCTAATTATATAGTATGATATAGAGCAATGCTTACGTCGTCTCTCATACATACATTTTAAAAAATATCACGATCAAAGGACATCATTCACGCTCCATACAAAAAGTACCCAAAAAAAAGTGCCAGCAAACGAAAAAAAATGGTTTTATCTCGGTAAATGCATTTTTTTATTATTTCTATTATAAAAAAATGCATTTATACGAGTTTGTCTGAACAATTTTTACTTCATTACTTTAGCAAAAATCTCAAGATGATAAAGATAATTTGTTGTCGTTTTTATAGTACGGAGCTTACTACCAAATTTCAGCCCTTTCAATTAGGTTTTGGTTCAAAAGGAGGTTGTGAGGCCGCAATCCATGCGCTTGCAACATACCTTGACAGTAGCGAAGATGGAGAGGTCATCTTGAAAGTTGACCTGAAAAACGCCTTCAACTCTGTAAACAGGGACACCTTGCTGACACAGCCCAAATTGGAAACCCCCAAAATATTTAATTTTCTTTGACAATGCTATAGTCAGGCAACAAAATTAATTTATAAAGACCACCTTTTGAATTCAGCCGTTGGATGTCAGCTAGGTGATCCGTTGGGACAAGTCATCTTCAGTTTGGCCATTAACCCAATAATTCAAAAAATAAAATCCAAATTCAACATTTGGTACTTAGACGACGGGACTTTAGGGGGAAAAGTAGAGACAGTTTTACAAGATTTAGCCCTAATAAAGAACGAGTTTCAGTCAATTGGCTTAGAACTGAACCCGAATAAATGTGAGATTTTTATATCTGAAAACACAGATAAATTAACAACAATCTCCAAATTCAACTGTTTGGCCCCCAACATAAAAGTTTTGGACAAAACTTCGTTACGCCTCCTAGGGTCCCCGATTTTAGAAGATGGCTTTTCCACTTTTATCGAGGAAAAAATTCAAAATTTTGATCAGGTTATTGATAGTCTATGTAATATCAGTATTCATTCAGCTTTCACTATTCTTCGTTTTTGTCTTTTCGTACCCAAATTTACACATGCCCTCCGTTCAGGACAATTTTGGAAAAATGTAGAAAATTTGGGCAGACTAGACAACTTAATACAAAATTCTTTGTGTAAAATTTTAAATGTAAATATTAATGACCGGGCCTGGGTCCAAGCGTCTCTTCCAGTTCGCTTTGGCGGGCTAGGTATTCGTAGAGTCACAGATGTCAGTCTGCCAGCATTTCTGTCGTCGGTCCAAAGCACCGAAGAATTAGTCAGGAAAATTTTGTCAAATACACTGATTGATTCCGAGGTAAAGAGGCAAGACCGATGCCATAAATGCTTGGAGGATGTCTTGCCCCGACACTGACCTGCCCTCACGCCTAGGCTCATAGCGACTGAGGGATTCACCGCTCTGTAAATTGAGAATTAATACACTAATTGACACTTCTGTCAATATTTCAGAGCGTGCACGCCTACTAGCTGTTGGAGAATGGGAGTCAGGGTTATGGATCCAGGCGCTCCCATCGCCCAACATCGGTACAATGTTGGACGACACAACCTTCCGCATTTCCACTTGCCTTCGGCTGGGTACACCTTGTATATCCCCGCATCATTGCACTTTTGGAGTGGCCGTCGATAATCTGGGACACCATGGCCTTTCTTGTAGCAGAAGCGCAGGTCGTATACCTCGGCACGCTATTCTAAACGACATAATTCGTAGGGCTCTTTCCACCGCAGGTCTTCCGGCCGTACGTGAACTAAATGGTTTAGCACGAAGCGATGGAAAGAGACCGGACGGTATGTCTTTGCTACCGTGGAAGATGGGAAGGCCTTTGGTGTGGGACGCTACATGCGTTGACACCTTAGCACCTTCACACCTTCCAAGCACATCCGGATGTGCTGCTGCTGCATCGGCTGAAGGCCTTAAACGGCGTAAATATGGTAACCTAGCAGGTGATTACATATTTTAGCCGTTTGGGGTTGAGACACTGGGGTCATGGGGTCCGAGTGCTCGCCGCCTTTATAGAGACATTGCTAAACGCCTAATCGATGCTTCTCAGGACCAGAAGGCTGGCTATTTTCTGGCCCAAAGAATAAGTATCGCCATCCAACGTGGCAGCACAGCCAGTATTCTGAGAACCTTCCCGGTTGGCAATGACGCGGAGGATTTTTTAAACGATATTTTGTCATGTAGGTATTTTTAGTCTATAATTATGTTTATTTTGTATATTGTTATTCTTATTGTAAATAAATTACCCATCTCTGATATATGATAAAGATTAACTTAATCTCGCTTAATAATAATATATTATGATAAAAAGCCTAATTATATACAATCATCATTAGGTACCTAAGTACCTACGTAGGTATTTATGTGTAGGTATTAGTGTTATAAAATATATGTAAAGAAAAATACTTCATTACGTTACCTACGTGGCTTTATTCATATGTTATAATTCCGCAGGTCTTACGATAACATTTTCTAAACCTAATGCAGGTGGATTTATGGGAGGTTGTTGGTGCCTCGCGAATGTCAAGTACCACACTATGCACATAGTGTGGGACCAGCAGCCCACCGTTCTTTTGCCAACATTGCATGAGATATAATAATACGGTATGGCATCACGGCCACTCAATGATGTGTCGATGCCAATGTAAACATGATATACTCTGGCCCGAACATGCCGAGATTGTACTCTTCCTCTTATAATTATTATGTTTTCTCCCAATTCTCTAACGTGTTCTGTTAAAAGTCTGTCGCTAAGCTCGACCGTAAAAACACCATTTGGATTGATGTGCTCACCGTAATAGCTTTTAGCTTGTTTTATTTGATAAATACCCAAACTAAATAATATTAAATCTTCTTCTTGGAAAATCATCGAACTCGGGCATATCGGCGGACATCGGCTGAAATTGTGCTCGTCTTCTATTATAATTATGCCTTACAACTATATCAGCCAGCGTGTTAGGGATTGACATTTTATGGTTTATTATGGCCAAAAAGGATTGGGCATGAATATTGTCATTTATTAGTATATGGTATGCATTAATTATAGCAGCCGCTATCTTAAAACAATCAAACATGCAAGGAAGAGCACGATTTATATTGACATGTCTCAAAAATCTAAAATCCCGTTTGAAACGCCCATTAACTACCTCCACAACCCACCGACAGATAATTACAAGGATAACTAAACTGCTTAACTTACAAGAATGGTCCTAAACAAATAGAACTTAGCAGGTAACAATAACGAGAGAGAAAGAGACAAGCTACTGATAACGGTAACCGGAGGGAAAGAGACAGAGTACACGGCCGATCCCATTGGCCGATCCTTTCGATACAGGTTGTAATATGCTCATTTCGATGGTCTTGCGTTGTTTAGGTTTTTAATTATTCAGAAATAGTTAATTGATACATAAATGTAAATGCTCATTTTATGATTTTCGGAGATCCATTTTGGGTCTAAAAGTTGGTCGCAGACGTTTGTTGTAGTAATAAAAAATGTTTAAAAGATCATTTGCCATAAATGACACAGTTTTTTTTTACTGGCCGGCCACTTTAATTTTTGGGTACATTTTGAATGATGTCCTTTTAATACGAGTATTAAGTATAAGTATTAAAATTATTAGGTTATTCGCAATAAAACCAAAGTAACGGAATCTTTAACATATACGTTACAAAGGAAGTGGAAATTAATTTGGCTAGGAGTGACGACAACAGGTGGACTCGACGATCCGTGAGATGGTCTGGCGGCTGGCCCGCAAGGAAAAAGAACCACTACTACTCACATCCTCTTCCTTGAAGTTTGTCTTGCAGATCTGCAGGATGCTAACTTCGTCCATAGTGTCGATGGCATGCTGTATGAATGCCAATAACTCGTTGGCTATGAGTGTTTGCGAACTCATAGCGACAGTGTTCGGCGGCGGGTATTGCCGCGCATCACACTAATTAAATATTTAACTAGCTTGCACTAAGTACGTCCGTACGCGAGGTCGGTACGACACGGACTACACGTCAGTGTAAATAGATGACATTATAAACGTCGACATATGTTTCACCTACTCACCTAATCTCCTATTTCTTAAAATCGAAAAAGTAACGACGAAAAGTGATCAATACAATATCACTCTATATAAGTATTTATATCTCTTCAGTGACACATATGTTATTGTATGTACAATGTGTAAATATATCTAATAGATTTTTAATTGGTGTTTTTAAACACGATGTATTTTTGTATATTCTATTTTATCATCAGTATTTAATGATATCAACAAGCGTAGATCAGCATCAAATACAGAGTTCATGACCTCTGTTTAGTGTAGGAGGAAAAATGTGCTATAAATAAGAGTCACCCGCTATCGTAAATTGGCAATCTACTGTAGACACAACCGTTCAATATTTTTTATATAGTTGGTAGTATAAGAATACTCGTAATATTGCGATTATGGTTCGGGCACGTAGAAAGTGGATGAAAGGAGCTTGACGAAACAGATACATCAGGCGGGTGTCGATGGGCAGACCAGTAAAGGTCGACCTAGACGAACGTATTTCGACCAAATTAGAGATGTTTTGACAAAAGGCCAGGTCAAGAGTACCCGTAACCGGAGAGCTTGCATGAAGATTGTCATGAAAGTGGAAGAAGCGAAAGAATTTACTCAGTCTCTGCTTACTTCAATGGGAAAGAGTCATGACTGTATGTATGTACCTATGTGTATAAGAAACTCATATTTTAGGAAACGTTTCAATATGTCTCTAAGTACATAAACAAGCCTATAATTATACCATTACCAGTCATCCAACCGTTGTTAAACCACATACATTTCAATCTGATTCCTTTCTGATTAACTCTCGTGATTAGAATTCGTGGGTCGAATCACTGAGGCGAAATAAATTCACCCAAATAATTTCTGTCATATAACCAGCGGCCATATAGCTTTAGAGTCGATATTCTATATCATAAAATTTCCATGCATTGATTGCGGTGATTAAAATACTATTTTTAGTAATCCATGCAAAGAACACCTTTTGCTGATACTTTACTGACGTAAGTATAATTAGTTTGTTGTGATCAATACTCGTATAGGTATTGATATGTATTGAAAACTATGTACCCAACTTTAATCAAAAATTATGAAATTAGACAATTTATAGGTATATTTTTGTATTTCAAAGCAATGAGTTTGCTTAAACTATTCTTAAAATATTAAGAAAGAAATTATAAATAGATAATAGCGCGATGTAGAAATTATGAATATGATATGAAGCAAAAATTCGATGTCGTCGGTAGTGGTCATCGTAGCTCAGTTGGCAGAGCACTCCCCCTGTAAGGGAAAGGCCGTGGGTTCGAGTCCCGCCGATGACATCAGTTTTTGTGATCTATTTATAATTTCTTTCTTAATATTTTAAGAATAGTTTAAGCAAACTCATTGCTTTAAAATACAAAAATATATGAATCTGGTAAGGATTCATCTAAAAATCAGTGTTTTAATATCGTTGTAACACGATACACTGGTGCCGTTAGTTCGGTAGAACTGCGGTAGGTGGATCCAACGCTAACCTTAATAGCGCGATGTAGAAATTATGAATATGATATGAAGCAAAAATTCGATGTCGTCGGTAGTGGTCATCGTAGCTCAGTTGGCAGAGCACTCCCCCTGTAAGGGAAAGGCCGTGGGTTCGAGTCCCGCCGATGACATCAGTTTTTGTGATCTATTTATAATTTCTTTCTTAATATTTTAAGAATAGTTTAAGCAAATTCATTGCTTTGAAATACAAAAATATATGGATCTGGTAAGGATTCATCTAAAAATCAGTGTTTAAATATCGTTGTAACACGATACACTGGTGCCGTTAGTTCGGTAGAACTGCGGTAGGTGGATCCAACGCTAACCTTAATAGCGCGATGTAGAAATTATGAATATGATATGAAGCCAAAATTCGATGTCGTCGGTAGTGGTCATCGTAGCTCAGTTGGCAGAGCACTCCCCCTGTAAGGGAAAGGCCGTGGGTTCGAGTCCCGCCGATGACATCAGTTTTTGTGATCTATTTATAATTTATTTCTTAATGTTTATAGGTAGGTACTCGTACTTTATGGCTTATTTGTAATATTTGAATTATATCTCAACTATGTACTAACTTATTTATAAACTAACTGTTAGTTGTACTGTTACTTTAAACTAACACTATAAGTTGATAAATAAGTTAGTAGTTGTAAGATTTAAAAGAAGTAAAAAGACTAGACGATAATCATAACATAGTATTAAAAAAGAATACTTAATAATATATTTTTTTAAATCAAGCATTTATCATCATAATATTGCATTGTCATGCGACTTCCTACATACGCGGGTAAGGTTTCAGCTCAATTGAAAACTGGGAAGTTAGTTAAATTTAACTTGATTACACACGGACATCAGGACATGTGAAAGTAAATAAAAGCTTGTAATAAAGCCGTTCCGTCCGTAGGTCTTTAATACTACGCATCAGATTATAATGCGGTTTTCACCAATGTACTTATAGAGTTCTTAAGGAAAGTATTTGTGTATGTAATTTGTCAAGCGAGCGAAGCCGCGGGCGTCCGCTAGTAATAAAATAATACTCTCCCAAGAAAACCCGAGTTCAATGGTTCAAATTTGATAAATATTATGTAGGGTGCATCTTGTATACCAAAGCGAAGTAACAAATGGAGCGCGACAAAGGGATAACACCAGTATAAGCGCAAACGTATCTTTATATCAAAAGGAACCACATCAAAACAAAATAAATCATCTTATATTATACATATCTTGTTTATTTTCTACTTGCCTTTTGTCGGATTTTTCGTATTTTCATAGTATACTAGCTGTCCCGGCGAACTTCGTACCGCCTGAAATTTTATTTTAAACCTTCCCTCAACTTCTACCAATACTTCAAAAGACAAACGAATAGATAACATAGATAGATAATTACGTATATTTACGGTAACACGTAATATTGCCAAAGCCTCGTCTGCCAGTCTACCTGCCAAAAGTGTACCTACCGCTTTCAGTGCTACTACAGTGATACTATGCACCAATGCAATGGGACACCTATGCACTCATTGTTATATTTACTATGAACAACATAGTGGTGTTTTGTGCAGAAGTCTGACATTTTTTTTAGTACTCTCGAATATCACATACGTGCTTTATTCGAGATTGTTTGTAATTAACGTGCCGTATAATTGCCGCTTTTACTCTGTTGCAGGTATACAATTTCTGATTGCATTCGGCTGTGAAATAAGATGAATGAGTACTATAGCACAACTATAGACTAGGAATCGAAAAGTTTTCCCACTTTTCACAAATTTATTTTATATATTTTTATGTAAGTACCGTATATACTTTCATATGCATTTAGTGAATAACTGTCGAATTACAAACAGACAGACATATTATGTCTATGCGGTAGTAGTAGTATAAGGGGTAGTGTCATGTTGCTTAAATGCACAAGCACTTCGAGAGATCTAATACTAAGCACTCGTGTCATAAAGTGGGGAATACATCGCAGGCAACTGAGACTTGCGATTCAGTAGGTTTAGGGTGACCATGCACCTCTCAACTAATCAGAGCTCACCTTCACCATACGATAGGTTCCCCGTTTACCAAGCTAAATTCGGTAATATCCCTAAAACAACAAGTTATAAATAGGTATTTAAAATAATCATGAACACAATTTTATTCATTCTAGTAAACACAATCAAACTATTATCTAAATTCTACAACAAAACCACACATTTTCTTAGTGACATTTTGTTATGAAGTTTTCAACAAAAACAATTGTCAATTTATCGTAAACCAGCATAAGGGTTTTATATACCTAACAGTAGGCACAGCAGAAAGACACAATTGAAGTATAATATTTGATGGTATCGATCATATAAACAACCACTTTTTAAATTTTAAACTTTTTACTTTTTAAAACACAGGTAAAATCTTGTATATTAAATAAAAAGTGAAACAGTGTACAAGTGTTTGTTTAGGTATCATGTATTACAATTGAAGTAAGTAGGTACCTCATAAAAGTATGATTACCTTCAGTTATTATTGAAACAGTTACAGTTGAGTTGTCAATTTGTTTCGGAAACTGATAATAGCAAAGTTTACTCGAAACAAGAAGTGTCTGAGTTTTGTTGGCTTAAGTGTAACTTTAGTTTTCGGTACTTATTCATGACGTGACTCATAACTTCTTTATTAAACACATTTGCAAAATATAAGTTAGGTCTATTTAGTTGGAGTTTTGCTGAAAGAACTTTATTATATAACTGTGTTATACAACTCAAGTCTCTCACGTTTTTAGTCTCGAAGTGGTCAACAAAGCTAATTTAAACGTTAATATTTCACTAGCAATTTTGTTTTGGTGTTCTGGGTATTGCCAAATCTCTGAGATCAGTATAAAGACCCTGGGGTTATAGGGTCCAAGTCTCGCTGCCTTTATAGATACATCCCTAAACGTCTGCCGAAATATTGACCAAGACTATACTTAATAGATTGAAATAAAAAATACACGTCAAAAATTGACACAATAACCGACTTCAAATTACCGAAATAGGACCAAATATTTGTCGGAATGGGACCAAATTGAAATGGGACCACTTGGGAAGGTTTTCATTAAATAAAAATAGAAATCGGTTCACCCAGTCCAGAGATATGAGGTAACAAACATAAAAAAAAACATACAGTCGGATTGAGAACCTCCTCCTTTTTTGGAAATTAGTTGAAAAAGGTCATTGATCGAAACTGTCACTGCGGGGTGGGGCAACCGTGCGTGCGGTGGGATCTTGACCTTTTATTTCAATCTATTTGGAATTTAATATTGTTAATGTTCAACTATTTTGTTTATTATGTAAATAATGGTCAAAATCTGAGTATATTAAACCAATAACTCAGCAGTCCTACCGCAGCCGTTTTTGGTTCACAAACGGAAATTAAACTGATGGCGGTCAACTTCCCATCTGACCTCACTTAACAACTCCGCATCATGTCGTCTGAAATTGTCATAATATCGCTACCAGTAAAACTATTTATCTAAGTAAATTTGTATCAAAAAAATAGTTTAGTTTAGTAGTTTTAAATTGATATACCTAGTTCCCCTTATCGGCAATAGACTTGTGCCCCTATTATGTGCGTGTAAACCACGCCAAAATATAGGTGTGTAAACCACGTCTGTCGTAAAACCTTTTGGTGATATAATGTGTGACTGTGGCTGTGTGAGTGACTGCCTCGGTGGCGAAGTGCTATGAGTATTCGACTGCCATCCCAGAGGTCCCAGGTTCGGTTCCGGGTCGAATCAAATTATTTGTGTGATCCACAAATGTTTGTTTCGGAGTATGGGTGTTTTCTATGTAAAATATGTATGTATTTAGAAATATACAGGGTGTTACGAAAGGGTTATATCAACCCGAAGCCAGCCCCATCAGCTGGTCGACCATAACCCGTTTAGATATATGGTGACCGCAAAAGAAGAAAAAAAAAGTTCATCAAAAAATTTAAAAAGATATTTCAAATCAAAACAAACGTGTCCCAACGCTACGGCTTGAAGTAGCTACAACTAGACAATGAGCGCGTGGTACGTATGTACAATGCCCTTGGCGGTGACGCGGGGGTCGCGGCGGTGTGGGCGTCCTTAAAGGATTATTTTTGTTTATGTAAATAAAATTTTTACCAACACATAGTTATGTTACCCCTGATCCTCGTCCGTGGTTTGACAGGTGCACCACGTGCAAGTGATAGTAAAATATCTGTCCCCAATTTTAGAAAAATCTTACCTGTTTACAGGAAAGGTTCAAAATGGCCGCCTTCCCGCCCCGATGCACAAAGATACTCGACGGCGCATATTGCTCCACACAGCTCGTAGCATTTCTTGTGTAACAGTGCTAAATGCGGCTTCAATCCGTAATTTCATTTCTTGCTCTGTTTCGCACTCGACTGCGTACACAATATTTTTAGGTATCAACGCTCACGGTACAACTCCCGGGGAGCGCTCAAATTGCCTTCTGATGCTCCTACACAAAGCTTCATCTCGTAATACTCTTCGTTACTCAGAGCCATTACTACACAACACAATCACTATCACACACAACTTGATACAACTCACAAATTAACACGCTAAACAACTATTTAGCTACCTCACTGCACAAAGCAAGAAAAAAGGGTGGGTAGGCATAACAAAAGGACTTTAAAATCTTAGCTCCTAGTAATAAAGTATTTAAAATTATAAAATCTTAGTTATTTATTGTTATTTATTGTTATTTATGCAGTTATTTGTAGCCTGACTCACCTGCCCACTGCACAAGTAAAATCTATCCAACATTATCTCATACACATAAGCCTACACAAGACACATTATGGATGGCAAGTTGGAGAAAAGTCTTACTGACTTGGAAAAGATGTTCACCGCTCGACTTTGTGAACATGAGGCAAGGTTGCAGAAGGCTTTGGTGCCCCGGATCCTGCTACTTCTGACTTGGCGACACTTTGCAGAGACTTTAACGAGTTTTACGGAGTACAGCTGTTGTCCTTGGGAATGGACAGACATGAAACTGTCATGCATCAGAAGACCCTCCTCATCCATGGTGTACCGGAAAAGCAGGGCGAAGTTCTGCACAGCACCGTCACTTCCATATTGACCGACCGAATGAAGTTGCCTGATGCACATTCGGTTAGCATTGAGGGCTGCCATCGTCTAGGAACAGGCCAGGCCAAGCCTCGTCCCATCTTCATCCGGTTTAAAGACTTGGACCACCGACACTTAGTTTGGGACAACAAAACAACACTGAAAGGTACTGGATTTTCTGTCTCCGAGTTTCTTACTAGGGTTAGGCACCGTGTTTTCCTGGATTCACGTAAGCACTTCCAAGTGAAACATGTGTGGACAACCAATGGGACGATCAACATTATAACGCCGGATAAAGTGCGCCACAAGATCGAATCTGCGGCCGAACTCAGTACTCTTATTGCGCGATTCCCTGACTCTTCTACTGTGAGCGGTGGCGCTGAGGCTTCTGCACCTATGATTTTGGTCCCGGGAGCACCTGCTGCGTCTTCCACAACTGCGACCAAAGCGCTGAGAAGCTGCCGTAAATATTGACCGGTACAATGTTTTGTTTACATTCATAATTTACTTCTCAAATTGGACGTTTAACTATAATTGTGTACTTTTAGGTTCGTGTTACTTTCATTTTTCGCTACCGAGCAATTTAATTTAGTTGTATGTTCGTTAAAACAATGTAAACATGGGTATAGGTATAATAGTATATTTTATATTGTAAATTCAATACCCGCGATGTAATTATTGTGTATGTGACGTCTATTTGACACTACGCATGACGTTGTCAAGTTGACAATCTTTATTTTTTATCCTCTTCTGGGGCAGGCTATAGTCTATGACCATACCACCTTGTTATTATTTCGTCAATTAGATCGCCATGCGCTTCTTTATACTCAAGCTGTCTTCAACTGTTGTTTTTTATTTGTGTGTATTATAAACGTAGGAAACATTGTGTGTCATCTCTTCCAGTGCAGGGGGCTGGTGTGTCCTGTTAATATTTATACTTTCCCCTTCAATAGACATTTAATTTAAATTTACATATATTTATTTACCTATCGTTTTAAATTAATATATATTGTATTATATTTATCTATATAGTATATTTATGAATAATTCGTTCGATAGCCTTGATAATGAAACCTTTCTTTCATGTTCTTCTTTTGACTCCAGTTTCAATAGTGCAGCAAGCCATAGTTCTACAGCTTTGACCTTGAACGACGAGCTATCCTCAATCTTCTCAAACTTTCCTAAGAACCTTAAAATAGTCCACATCAATGCCCAGAGTATTTCCCACCGTCATTCTGATATTCTAGCATCCTTTAGCAGTGTTCGCGTGGACGCAGTCTTGGTATCCGAAACGTTCCTGAAGCCGTCCCATCGATCATCACTAGTTGCCCTCCCGGGGTTTGTACTAATTCGTAATGACAGGGCTGGCAAAGGCTGTGGCGGCGTAGCGATGTATCTGCGTGAAGACATTCCCTTTCGCATTATTAGTACCTCGTCTCCAACAACTAATGCAGCAGAAAATCTTTTTTTGGAAATATCTGTACATCACTGCAAAATGTTTCTGGGTGTGTTCTATAGCCCTAGTCTTTGCATAGATTATTTTGATGCACTGAATGCGCTGCTCAATGACTTGTGCCCAAATTATAATCAAATCGTTCTGATGGGCGATTTTAACACATGCCTCATTAAAGACGACCATCGTACCCACTCCTTACACTCTCTTCTAACTTCTATAAATCTACATATCCTTCCCCTTTCTGCTACTCACCATGTCCCTAATCGTAAACCTTCTCTACTCGACTTAATGATTGTATCTTCACCTGATCATGTAGCCTCACATGGTCAACTCACTGCTCCGTTTTCGTATCATGACCTCATTTATGCATCTCTATTTATTCGTCCACCTAAACGGAAATCACAATTTGCTGTGTTCCGGAATTTTAGGAGCATGGATCTGGAGGCTTTACGCGGTGATTCTGGCAGCTTAGATTGGGGACACGTCATTCATTGTGAAGCTGTCGACCAGAAGGTAGAATTTTTTAATAATGCCATTACCACTTTATATGATCGGCATGCACCGCTGTGTAGGGTAAGGTTAAAGCATGTCCTCGCTCCCTGGATTACGCTTGAAATCAAAGAGCTCATGGCTAACCGTGACCGGGCTAAAAGGAGGCTCAAGCGTAGTCCGACTGACTTCAATTTTGCTCGTTATAAGAACCTTCGCAACCGCTGTGGTCGTCTGTGTCGTGATGCCAAACGCCGCCATTTTCACGAAGATTTTCAGACGTCTGGAAATTCCTTAAAGCTGATGGAATCGGCAAATCACCAACTATTGATTGTCACAACATCGATGTTCGAGCCCTCAATAAGCATTTCTCTCTCCCACCTGTAACACTTGACCCCGCTTGTTAGGGCCAACACTCTGCTCGATTTGTCCCTTTTGCCGGTCCAATCATGCCCTTCGTTTCATCTCTCTGCGGTTGGTGAGGATGACGTCCAAAAATCTCTTTTAGCCATCACTTTCTCTGCTGTTGGGAACGATCAGCTGTGTTCTAAAATGTTTTCTCCTATTCTCCCGTCCGTAATCCCCATTTTAACTCATATCTTTAATTTCTCCCTTTCCTCCGGCTGTTTTCCTAGTGCTTGGAAACAGGCACAAGATATTCCACTACCTAAAACATCAAACCTTTCTCTCCCGTCCCAATTTCATCCTATATCCATTCTACCATTCCTATCCAAAGTCCTTGAACATATAGTACATCGCCAATTTACTAGTTACCTGACACGGAATAATCTCCTTAGTCTCTTTGAATCTGGGTTTAGGACAGGTCACAGCACTGTGACGGCACTTCTTAAGGTGACCGACGACAT
Organism: Nudaria mundana; assembly: GCA_963556515.1. Classification (NCBI taxonomy): domain Eukaryota; kingdom Metazoa; phylum Arthropoda; class Insecta; order Lepidoptera; family Erebidae; genus Nudaria; species Nudaria mundana. The sequence continues at coordinate 14,871,012 of OY748297.1, read as the reverse complement.
ACGTTGGGCCATGGAGAGTAGATCTCTTACGGTATTGGTGCTACTGGACTTCAGTAGTGCCTTTAACTCGGTAGACTTTGACATTCTCCTTGGTATCCTTAAGTCGTTGAATTGTTCCATGGAGGCTGTGACCTGGTTTAAATCCTATCTTCAGGGCCGCTCGCAGTGTGTTCGCTACAATGACGCTCAGTATGACTGGTGCAATCTCACTGCGGGCGTGCCCCAAGGTGGCGTACTCTCTCCTCTTTTGTTCTCCATTTTTATCAACTCCGCAGTTAGAGTCATTTCTTCCAACTTCCATCTGTATGCAGACGACCTACAGCTGTATAGACACTTTACCCTCAATGAGTATCGGACTGCCATCGCTGTCATGAATCATGACTTGAGTGCCATCAGCCTATGGGCAAGGTCATACGGCCTCCACATAAATCCCACTAAATCTCAGGCCATGGTAATTGGCAGTCGGCAGATGTTGGCAGGGCTGGATATGGCATCTCTTCCAGCTATCGTGCTGGATGATATCCCTATCAAATACACCAATGCTGCTAAGAACTTGGGAGTTATTATCGACAACAACTTGTCCTGGGGCTCTCATATTAACGAGGTCAGCAAGAAGGTCCACTTCACCTTTCATACACTTAAATATCTCCAGAGTTTCTTGCCCCACGATACTAAAATCTCGCTGGCCCAAACACTAATCGTGCCGATCTTGGACTACGCGGACGCTTGCTGCCTGGATGCTACAGAGGAGCTCTTAAACAAACTTGAGTGGTTGCAAAACTTAGGTATCCGATTTATTTTTAACTTACGTAAGTATGATCACGTCTCAAAATTTCGCAAGGAACTCAAGTGGCTCCCAATCCGCCTTCGTGGAAATACTCGGTTATTATGTCTCCTCTTCAATGTCCTACACAATCCCTCATATCCTTCCTACCTGCGAGAGCGGTTCACACTGATGCGTGCATCAGATGAATCGTGCCGGCCTCACTTCTTCTACCGCCTCAATTGTCGTTCCCACAAATCTGACTTCTTCTCCTACTCTTTCTCCGTTCATGCCGTCATACTGTGGAACGCTCTTCCAACCGATATAAGGAACTGCAGAACTGTGTCTGCCCTCAAGAAGAGAGTTAAGGAACACTATCTCGCTTCCTTAACTTAATTATTGTACGTTTTATAACTTTTTATGTATGTATTTGTGTATTTATGTAGTTATAGTTTATGTAAGTTTATTAACCTGCACACACATCAGGACCTGTTTGCATCACGATCTCCTCTCTTAGGCCCACTGGAAGAGATCTCTTTAGAGATAAGTGGCGCCATTGTATACACGTTTAGTTTGTATCCATTTACTGTTTTATTTACTGTGTGTGTACAAAAATAAATAAGTAAATAAAAATAAATAAAAAGCAAAGAATGCAACTGAACTGACCTGTGACCTCGCTAAATGATTTTAAATAAAATTCTAGGAAACTTCAAACGGCGACTTACGCCGACCGACACTTCGTGCGGCATCGCTTGATGCGAAACAGAGACAAAATGTTCCTACCAGGAGTGAGACGGAAGGCTTTTCACAGGCGCGCATTATTTGTACCTATTTGATGTCGATGACTGAAGCAGCTGATTTTAGCTAGTGTTGTTTAAACAAGTGTGTATTTTATTCGGTAATAATATTTTTTTTATGAACTTTTTTCTTCTCTGGCGGTCGCCACATATCGAAACGGGTTCTGGTCATTCAGCTGATCGGGCTGGCTTCGGGTTGATATAACCGTCACGTAACACCCGGTATAAGTATGTTTATCAGTCGTCTAGATCCCATAACACAAGCTGATATTAGCTTAATTTGGGCTATATGACATTGTGTGAGAATGTCCTAAAATATTAAAAAAAAATAACAAAATAAAAATATATACGAGTATCGACGTTGTGTTGTGATGTTCTGAATGTGCGAAATTTAAACTCGATCTTTCTTAGATAGGTACTCAACACTCGAAAGTGACTCCAAAGTTCTGATGGGTGCAATCAGCTTTGTACCTTTGATGATCATAATATAATTACATGAACCTGTAAACTTTTCTACGGAGAGACAAGCGCTGTATACATGATGTATTTACCTAATAATAATAGGAACTTCGGTTCTCTGTGTCATTGATGATAAGTTGGGGTCGGCTTTCCAGTCTAACTGCCAATGCGGCTGAACTTCGATATTTTCCGTGGTGCGACTGCCATTCCTTATAAATTTATAATTATTAGTAGGTATAATATAGATAATTGTACCGTCGATCGCCGTGTTGTCTGTATGGTGTTTTTTTTGGAACAATATGCTGTGGTAATGAACTCATCAATAGAAAAAGACACACATTTCCTCCCTAAGTGTAAAAGTGGCTTCTCAAATTCCTCTGTTAATGAACTGAGCGCAAAGTCGAAGTAAATTACGTACGTCTAACTTCATTACCACACACAGGAGCAGGGCCTAGCAAATCGACGTGTTACATAGCCAACACATGGTACTACGATCCCTAAGTTATTAAGGTCAGCTCATACGATCTCTAAATTATTAGGGTCTGCTCATCAACTTGCGGCTTTGGTTCTTATTTAGTAGCTATAAGGTGTATACCAGCGTTGAAATGAGCAATAAAACTGTATCGTCAATTATGGAACACACAAATGTTATTTGTTTACCAGCTAAAGCCCGCGGCGTCCCTCGCGCGTATTTGTGTTATCGTATATACAGGGTTACTGGTAATTTGAAGTCTCCCGAGCAGAAGGGTATAAGGGAGGGCAGATGCAGTTAATTGAACTGATTAACTTGAATGTTGAAAAAACCGTTTTATGCGATATCTCCAAAACCGTTAACTTTCGGTTATACATTGGAGGAAGGATCAATTTAATGCATCTGCTTTCCCATATATACTTTTTTTTTAAATTGGGGTCGCACCTACGTCCATTACTGAGCATCTCTGGCAAGCACTAAAAGAATTTTCCAGTGGTGCCCGGCGGACCTTGGTCACCTGTGTGGCCGATGGGTTGGGTTTTACCCCCGCAATCTTGGAGTCGGGTTTTATCCCGTGTCGGTGAGTGAAGACGTGCGTGAGGTGAGGCCCCACAGCACGCAGTCCTTCTAGCCTGCTTCTGTAAGGACGGTGGGTTGCTAGTCCGTCGTCCTCAGGCCCCGATCATGGAGGTCGATGGTCCTGCGCGTAATCACATCTGCGCCTTCCTTCCATCCTTGCCGCACGCTACGAAACTCATAAGGCAGGGTCTCTCATTTGCTTGCAGAAGGAAACAGCCGCGTCCCACTGGCTCCCCTATACCCTCCTCCCCGGAAGACATCGAATTACCAGTAACCCTGTATAACTAAGGATAAAAATTACAGACTAAAACATTTTTCGTAATAAACGTATAAAATGTTATGTCGAAATTAACTTACCTTTTGAAAACACTGACGTGAAAATGTAGGTTAGTATTTTATATTTGTTCAAAATTTACTTCGATGTATCATATTACTCATGGCAGTAGTTAAAATTAAATTAATCCAAGTTACTTCTCATATAATTAACGACTAATTGAGTCTTCAGAGGGTGTCAAAGAGATGTGTAATATGGCAATTACCTAAGACTTCTTCTGTAGTGTTTCATTAAAACGTAACTGTAGAGACTTTCTTGCAAACTAATTACCTTCACTGAAAGTAATTTTAATTAGAGATAGATGGCGCTGACGTGCAGTTTTCACTATCGCACGGTCAATCAGAAAACAAAATGTTTGTTTCCTTGTTTATTGTCTCCGAAGGGGAGACCATCATTTACTGCTTTCTGTACGTCCGTCTGCACAACAATATAATATTATACAACCTTCCGCATTGCCACTTGCCTTCGGCTGGGTACACCTTGTGTATCCCCGCATCATTGCACTTGTGGAGTAACCGTCGATAATCTGGGACACCATGGCCTTTCTTGTAGCAGAAGCGCAGGTCGTATACCTCGGCACGCTATTCTAAACGACATAATTCGTAGGGCTCTTTCCACCGCAGGTCTTCCGGCCGTACGTGAACCAAATGGTTTAGCACGAAGCGATGGAAAGAGACCGGACGGTATGTCGTTGCTACCGTGGAAGATGGGAAGGCCTTTGGTGTGGGACGCTACATGCGTTGACACCTTAGCACTTTCACACCTTCTAAGCACATCCGGATGTGCCGGCGCTGCTGCTGCATCGGCTGAAGGCTTTAAACGGCGTAAATATGCTAACCTAGCAGGTGATTACATATTTGAGCCGTTTGGGGTTGAGACACTGGGGTCATGGGGTCCGAGTGCTCGCCGCCTTTATAGAGACATTGCTAAACGCCTAATCGATGCTTCTCAGGACCAGAAGGCTGGCTATTTTCTGGCCCAAAGAATAAGTATCGCCATCCAACGTGGCAACACAGCCAGCATTCTGAGAACCTTCCCAGTCGGCAATGACGCGGAGGATTTTTTAAACGATATTTTGTAATGCAAATATTTTTAGTCTATAATTATGTTTATTTTGTATATTGTAATTCTTATTGTAAATTAACATATAATATTGAAAATGCCCTGCTTATTGGAATAGTAGTGCGTGGGCCCTAGAATACCGCTTATTGATTACTAAGTTACCCGTGCAACTTTTCGTGATCGAAAGTGTACCAGAACTACCCTTCGCAAACAGGACCTTAGCTTAGTGTTATTTCATTTGTGTTAGAATTTTTAGTGTTATAATTAGGAATTTGTATACGTTTTATGATCACGCCAGTTTACACGAAGGGGTAAGCAGAATCATATTATACGTCCACTTTTTTGGCAGTTAGCTCAGTTGATTCAATGCGAGAGGGGACTAACCTATTGCCGCAAACCAGAGAGGTTGTTTGTCAAAACCTCTTTTGTTCATCGGCGTGCCCACTTAGACTGTGCCACTTGCAGGCGAGGTTGGCTTCGGCGTCACAGATTTTAATGCATTCTTATAGTAAGAATAATATACCCAGTGATGGAAAAGAAATAATAATATTAAAGAGAATTAGGTATATAAAACTGTCTAGATAAAAATAAAATGATTATGGAGTCACATTAACTGGTGGAAGAATCTAAGACCGAAACTCGTCCTCTAGGAATACATTGAGACGTTTCCAATTCGTAATAAACTCGATCGTAAGAAATCTGAAATATTAGACGGCATTGTAAATTGGATCACGTTTTATGGTCCTAGTAGAAACATCTTTTGGGAATCGGCGCCGAGGATTTTTTTATTAAAAATCTCAACAAACGCTGTCGAAATATTTAAATGGACATTGTCTGAAATGTAACTGGCTACATTTGGGAATATCGAATTTCGAACCTCATAAAAGCGATTGAGATCGGAAACGAGAACTATTATTTATTTATTATACAAAAAACCCCCTGAGCAGCTATAATAGTATCTTACCATGTAGAATACTCAATAGTGCTGTGGTTTATTATGACAGCTTTGCAATCAAATCTGTGCTTCATACATATTATTTTGTATATGTTTATACTCTTATGTGTGCTGGCTTTATAATTTTATTAAGCTATTAATACTTATCATCAAAGTTTGGTTACAAAACTCATTGTGAAAAATATTGGTAGGTATTATGAGGGAATTAAGACGCACTTTTATGCGTGGACCGTTCCAAGAAGTTTAATACGTCTCTAATTACAGTTTTAAGGTATAAATAAGTACAAAACTTGTCGTTAAGATAGAAATCTGTACTCTATACTAATATTATAAAGATGAAAGAAGAACCGGGAACGAGAAACTTTATCACGCGGGCGGAGCCGCAGCGATCAGCTAGTCCGGCCGATGACATTTCAGTTTTTGTGATTTATTTATACGAGATTCTATCTTAATATTTTAAGAATAGTTTAAGCAAACGCATTGCTTTGAAATACATAAATATGTTGTAGAGATATTCTAATATGAAGCTAAAATTGATACATAAACGGATTTTAATCTCACAAAGATCGGTCGGTGGAGGTAGCCCCTAATGGCCACATATGGGATTAATGTCGATCTTCCGACCCGTCGCATTACCCGGCCATTTTACGGTTATTACAATATACTTACAGCTCTTAAGGGCTGCAAGCCGACTATCTATGGCCACGTAATAGCTGATTGCTATTAGCCTGTATTGATCTGTAGTCTATTTTCATTTTAAAACTAGTCACTTGCACCTGATAGACGATATTAATGGAATTTCAAAAGGAAAACGACTTAATGTTTCTTGAAAAATTCTGAATTCATTTCTGTCCTGACAGTATTTATTTTCGTTATATTGAAATATAAAAGAAAAATCATATCTCAAAGTATAGAAAAAAACAATTTTTTTCACTTCGTAACTATACCTAACATAATCTAGGTATTTAAGTAATAATAATTAACTACAGTGCGTTATATTATTTATGCTTTTGTTGTCGGCACTTGGTGGAACTTATAGTATGCACATTGTATTTTATTTACAAGTGAGATTTTTTTCAAAAATTTACTACTGTGCGTTAGATTTTGGAAAATCAGGAAGTACCTATGTTTATTGGTCAATCACTCCGAAACTGTTGTGAATACAGTTATTTATGTAGGTACTATTTTAAATTTCTTTTCAAGCAAATATTTTTAGTTACAGAAAAGTAACACGAAATACCAACATTTACCTTCACCATTGAAAATGTCTGTGAAAACATTTTTGTTGGGCATTCAGCACGATCCTACATACGGGGCTTTTTATCTTCTATGCCTCGAGCTTTTTTGTTGGCTTGCCTCGCACTCTGGAAATAACCAATGCATATAAAATGATTCATGCTCTCCTCGTAGCCTCGTAGCTATGCATTTTTATATGTATGTGTCACCAAAACACAAAGTTCTTGTTTTTAATTTCCTGTCTTTTGAATATCTGTTGGTAACACGTATTTAGATGTCGGATGTCATGTTTGGTTTTAAACTTTTTATTCCATTTACATCTTTGTAATAACTTTGATTATTTTGTTAATATTTTAGCTGTTCAGTTTAAAATTCAGATTTTTACCAAAACTTTAAGCTAGTGCACGTAAAATAATAGGAAAGAGTATTTATTCCATGTTTTCAAAGGAGAATGCCCAGCAGTCGTTTCTTTTTTCAAAACCTAAATAAAAAGTGTATGGCTACCTAAGTAAATTGATAAATCATATAATATTTTTTAACAATCTTTTAATTCACTCGGACAAAATCGTATGTGGCGTTTAAACTTTGATATAATTCGTGGTGTAATCGTTTTTAATTGTCTTCTTACTCAAATGCACTATGTTGGAACGGATGTCATGATTCGAATTTTACGATCCTGGATTAATCCAGAAATGCTTAGTACCTATGTCTTATTCAATTAAGTTTTGTATTCAGTACTTGTAACATATTTGAAATGTATGTGTAAGAGTAAATTAGTACATTATGTTATATTCCACAATATTGAATGGATAATGTTATGCTGAGATGTCATGGCCCAAGATTTATTACCATGGCGACGATGCATTAAATAGAGTTCTAATATAAACATTGATGTGTAGGTATCTAGGTGTGATGTGTAGGTATCTGGATATTACATTTTCAGGGTTATTTATAAGTGTGTTGGAACTATTACTTCTATCTTATTTGAATTAAATCCATGTTCATCCATGTAACGATTAACACTTTTTGGACAAAATTGGTTTGACGGATTGATGGACATTTGCTTGAAAACTAACCTCTAATTTTAACGGCAAAACGAAGAATGAGAGAAAACCCCACAAAATAACAGAATATTTTTTATTTCCTATGAAAGTACGATATCAATCCAATTTAATATCCAATTTTCGCTGCCATAGAAAATTATTTGTTACGAAACGGCGGTCCATTGAAAAGTGGGCAATTTCCTTTCCAAAGTTAACCGTACCATACCTACTAGATTTACTAACAACTAAAAACACACATCTACGAGCATTTTAACAGAGGCGAACTTGTTTATTAACAAAGTTAGACATTATATAAGCAACTATACTGAAATTAATACTTAATTGAAATTCGAATTTCAAATTCAGGAAAACGATTTTATTTAAACAATTTCCTTAAATACATGTAGGGGAGTTCGATTTTTGCTGAGCGCGTGTCTGGTGGCTTTTCAGGTTACCTCTGGCTCTCCGTAAAAATCGGGTTCCCACTCACATACCGAACAACGTTTCTTGTCATGCACCTGGAGCTAGTAAGGAATAACTAGTTCTTCTGTGCGGGACTATCCACTAATCAAGCATTACCTTGACATTGGCGAAATCATCGATGGAGCCACATTTTTAAAAAAGAAGAAGAAGAAAAAAATCATTTAGATACCCACCTACCTATTGAAACAACAACTAACTAGCATCTACAGAATGGAATCTAGTCGGATTTAGGCGTATTTATAGTGAATTATATCTGAATTTATTACCTTCCATAAACATGAAAGACCAGTTTCAACAGAGTAATGACGAATAAATAATAGTATTCCCATTTCAGTGGGTAATAACAATGTATACATTAATTGAAGCGTGTCGTCGCGTCAGTGTCTTGTTATATTATAATGAGAATTATGTTGAACTCGTTTTAAATTTCTGTGAGTGAGTTTGTGCAAATTAATTGTGTTCCATTAATACAATGCCGCCTACTGTAAACGAGTTTAAATTAGAATTAAATAGCTTGTTGATATTGTTTAAAACCCTATACGAACCTCAATAACGAATCCATTATGTTTTTAGATTGAATAGATTAAGGGATCCCCGATGCAACGACACTAACGACTATGTTTCAATAATACATGAAAATATTACTTAAAATTAAAAAATAAAATATCATTACAATTTAAGAACTTTTGTGTCGGGAGTTTTATGATATATTTTTTTTTTTTACAGAAATAATACAGACGTATTATTTCTTCCACTTTTTGTTATTAAAACGTTTGACTGTTCTCATTCCAATTATAATTTTCAGATGGTTCTGTTTTTCAGTGTCATTAAGGTTCGGTCATCAGTGGCCAATAATCTCGGATTACTGCACGTCCACTATTTGTGTTTGTGTCTACTTGATCCCAGTTGTGGACATACAAGATAAAGGACCTTTGTTGGTCAATAAATTGGCAATCAAGCTGAACCGCACTGTTCATACTGAGAGCACTATTTTGTAGGCACAATGTCTGCACAACCACATTGACATACGGCACACACAGGAGTTACCATGAGCAATCTGCAATAGTAAGTGGAAAAAACGAAATAAGCGTAATTAAGAGGCAGCCAATTTTTATGGTACCTATCTGAATACAACCAGGAATAAATTAGCAACTTAAAGCCTTAAAAATTTGACACATAAAGAATGTGTAATTACAGTTACGTACCTCTAGAACAATAAAACACATTTAGTAACAGTCATTTCAACTTTTGTAACCTAACAACGGAACTAGTTAAAGTCGTTAGAGAGGTAGTGACAAAGGTTCTACTTCTGTGAAATAGCTAATTACATAAATTGCTGCGGAGTAATTATTCCGACGTTCTATGGCATATACAACTAATGTATGTGACATTCAGTTACAGCGAATACTTTTTTATTCGTTACTGTAAGTACGCTTGTATCTCCTGAATTTGTTACTAACAAAATGAATAAATAAAATTCACAGACCAAAACTTCCTTTATTCATAGATATTAATGTTCAATAGACGACTGACTGTGCTGAGGTTGACTACATACCTAAAATAATAACATTTATAAGTATTTTCTAATATGTAGAAATAAGTATAGGTAGGTAGATACATAAAGATTTCAGGATCAATTAAGTTCTATAACCTATATCAATCTATATAATATTAGTAACTACAAATATATTTCAACTCATTGTTACCGTAATGTTGTTACTGAAATGAGAATGGGGACTTCAGCATAAATAAAATTGGTAAAAAGCAATTCTCAAAATGTGCACCTTGTGTACAATTTTTTACCTGCTAGAGTATAAATGGAAACATTCAGTACAGCAGGATTTGGTTAGTAAGTAGGTACTTTTACTAGTTTGTTTAATGTTAAAACTCACATCAGTTTTTTGTCGTCTAATAATACAATAAAAACTTTTGTAATCAAGCTTTTCGTTTTAATGTTGTCTTTTCGTCAATACTTTTCGTCCTCTTACCCCACTCGAGATTACCAACAAATCTCTAATCTGTAATTAGGTACCTACTGATATTTTAATACGAGTACAACATAGCAACATTTAGCTGGTCACTGGTATAAAACCAGTTGATGTGTTTTTCAACTGGCAACCCCCAAAAAAATTAATCAGGTTGCTTGCTTGTTTGTACGGTTTGTCCGTATATTTTCTAACAATACGAAATATAATAATATAGTACAACAGGCGGATAACCTCGGGTCCCTTTAATTTCCGCTTACACTTGGGAACAGTTTATTCAAAGCTTTTCATCAAATTCTTTTGGGTTTTTGTTTGGATTTTGTTGTGAGCTGTGTTATAAAGATGAACGTGGAGATTCATAACTTAAGAAATTTCGGATGTTTATTTATTATCTACTCTTTTATTCATAGACAAATGAAAATGCTGCTTTTCATAATATTTAAACGTTGTGGTTTATGTTTGGAGTAAAATAAGAATAAGGAATAGTACTTCGTAGTAAAAATTTTGACGTTTAAGTAGTAAGTAGTTACTACTACTTCTTTCCATAGCAGCGTAGAGTTATGGCATTCTGAGCGGTGCTAAGTGCACACTGGACAAAAGTGAGTTAAGTTAAAATCAGTGCAATGAGTGGATTAGCAATCAGTGGGTCTACGAGAAGTAGGTCACCCTCGTGGTACCACTAGTTGGTCTACGAGAAAAAAGTCTCCATCGTAGTACCAACAATTGGTCTACGAGAAATAGGTCTCTCTCGTGGTAACACCAGTGGGCCTACGAGAAATAAGTCTTCCTCGTGGAACCAAAAGTGGAGCAAAAAAAACAAGTGTAATTTCAGACGCAGTTTTATAATAACGATTGAACCAAAGATTCTCTAGTATTAATAATAGCTAAACAAAAGCACATTTTTGGAAAATAAGAATTCCACACAAACGACGTTACCGTCATTTGCTGTCGTAAATAAATAGAAACTTACTTTCATTACTATAATTTCTCAATGTCACTGTGTCGCTCCAGCTATACCCAACACCGAAATTCCTCGCATTTCTCATAGTCACCGCTATTCAAAACAAGTCCCAACTATAGTGTTCTCCCAGAAAAGATATATATTGTCTCAATCTTCATTAAGTATACTCACCACACTCTAATACAGTGCACATTACTATTCTTAGTCTGTCTTTATTTATGTTTTAATAAGCCTACTTTGTAGAGAACTCTGCATTACTATTGGAATTGTCAAGATATTTACCATGAAACGTTGGTTTGATTTTCCAATATTTCGGCACTGTTCAAAGCACGGAAGAACTCCGTGATCATGGCGCTGGCAACTGAAACTAAAGTTACATGGTAAATATCCCGATAATTCCAATAGTAATGTAACTGACCATGATAGTTTACTAACGTTGTAATATGTGTTATTTATATTATTATCGCTGGCGAGTTTCTAACTACAAAATTTTTCTTCAAAATTGATATATCCATAACTCAATTGGATATTGTTAACTAATAAACTAAAACGATATTGTCTTATTTCAGTTTTTTTAGTTTTTCAGTTAGTCTGTGACCACAGCCGGGTTGAAACGTCAGGTTGTAACCCGATCGAAACTTCAGACGAAAAAGTCTTATGCATATTTACGCAGGTTAATTCCCGTGTTAAAAGTAAAAACGATAGAGGTACTCTAGATCTAAATTGCAGTGTTTACACTATTTGCAATCATGCGTGGAAAATGCATGCTTGACAAAATTAAATTGTAAAACTAATTTCTGTACGTTAGCGGACTAAATCCTTTTTTTTGTTTGAAATTGCGATGTGAATTTTAACAAGTGCACCTGGTGAGTAAAAAAAACGTGCTATAGTGTTTGTAATTAAAAAACGTTCTAGGCTCCTTTTTCCGAGATTACGAGAATTCATAACATAAGTATCCTTTTGTTATTTGTTTCACGCTTTTTTAACTGTGAATAGATGACGGTGAAAAATGCACATTTATTTTTCATAGAGGATGTTGGTGTACCCTTACATTTCTGACCAAAATATTTTCTCTACTTACTTTCATTGTTCCCAGAAATGTTTTATTGAGAACCCTTCTATTAAAAAAAGGTGGGAGCCAAGTAGATATTTGCTGCACTAGATATCTTAGCGAGTAATAATTATCCCATAAAATCATACAGAAGGAAAAATTGACACAAAACCCTGTACTAAACCGTCTGGCCAGATTAGATTAGACTAGATTAGATTAGATTATACTTTATTGTACACCAATACAAAAATACAAATGAAACAGAAACTTAATATTTAAATAGTATGTACAAATGGCGGCCTTATCACTAAGAGTGATCTCTTACAGGCAACGTTTGGATGGACATAAGTAGATAGAAGTAAAGTAAACAGTGGATAGGTATTGGCATATATTATGAAAAGAAAGATGGAAAAGTTCTGAAAAGAAAAGTAATGGAATAAACTGAATATAGTAATTATAGAAGATATACCTACATATAGTAAAACTTCAACACTATTAAATAAAAAGAGATAATTTTATACCTTGTAGGGAATTAGGGATACATGAAAACATAGAGTGGAAAAAATAGATTACAGTAGTGAGGATCCGAGGTAATGGTCTTTTAGCATTCGTTTGAAGACAGCCAACGTTGGTGCTCGTCTAACAACTACCGGCAGATCATTCCATAGTCGCACGGCCTTAATGGAGAAAGACCCACCATAAAAAGTCGTTGAGTGCTCTGGCACTGCCAACACCAGGGTCGACGACGACCTCAGGGATCTCGTATGTGTGTCATTAAGGACCTTGAATCGTTCTTTTAAATAAGTAGGGGTATGGGGATTAAACAAAACATTGTAAAGGATAGAGGGGATATGAGTATTTCGTCGAAGGCGAATTGGGAGCCACTAGAGCAAATTGCGGTATTCGGACACATGATCATATTTACGTAAGCCAAATATGAATCTAATACACAAATTTTGTAGGCGCTCAAGCTTGTTAAGTTGCTCCTCGGTGACATCGAGATAGCTGACATCGGCATAGTCCAGGATAGGAAGAAGGATGGATTGAGCAAGCGCAACCTTGGTGGCCGTGGGCAGAAAGTTACGTAGTCTGCGTAAAGAACCTACTGATGCGAACAATTTACGACTTACTTCCACGATTTGCGCGTCCCAGGATAAGGTACTGTCGATTAAAATACCAAGATTTTTTAAATTACCAAGACCTTATTAACCACTGGTAATACTACACCATTAAAAAATATATTTGGTAACTGTGTCCAGTCAATATCTGCCAATTTTCTGCTACTGACAACGACACATATCTGCGTTTTGGAGGGATTTACGTCAAGCCCGTATTGCTTGCCCCACGTACAAATTTGAAACAGGTCCCTATTGATTATATTAATGGCCTCACTCAAATTACTCGGTGGAGCCTGCAAGTAAATTTGTAAATCATCTGCATAAAGGTGGTAAGATGAAAGGAGGGTTTTCTTTATAGAATTAATGAAGATTGAGAAAAGTAATGGGGAGAGAACGCCACCCTGTGGTACGCCAGCAGATGTAAAACACCAAGAGGAAAGGCATTCATCGTAACATACACGCTGTCGACGACCAAACAGGTAATTCTGAAACCAATCAACCACTACCGGAGATATGTTAATAGAGCGTAGTATGCCCAGCAGAATGTGAAAATCCACTGTATTGAACGCGTTACTAAAATCCAATAGGGAGAGAACAGTGAGATTTCCGTGCTCCATACCTAGCCTATACCTAGCCTGGACGAAATCCTGATTGGAAAGGATCTAGGAGGCAGTTTCTGTTGAGGAATGAGCTAAGCTGGTTGTGCACTTGCCGCTCGAGGACCTTGAAAGGAAAGGTAAGATGGAGATAGGACAATACTCGGAGAAGGAGGAAGGGTTAGTCTTTTTAGGAAGTGGGATTATTTGCACCTCCTTCCACGCCTTAGGGAAAACAATGGTAGTAAGGGAATGATTGAAAATGTGACATAAGATGGGAAGGATTTCGTCTAGTATAGGCTGTTTCATTTTACGACTGATGGCATCACAGCCGATAGCATTGGAACTAATAGACATAATACACTCCTTAACACCACAAGCAGATCGTTGTTCAAAGAAGAACGGTGGATACGAGGGAGTTGGAAGGGATGAAAGATGTTGTAAAGTGCAGGCCTTGCGACTCTGCTCAATCGTTGATGAGGAGGAAAAATGCTGGTTTAAAGAATCAATGTCAATTTTCTTGGGAATATTCGAGTTAATAGCCTTTCCAACCCCCAGAGTGTTGAGAAATTTCCAAACTTTGGCAGGGTCGCCGTTCTCGACCGAATTATGGATGTGTTGGCGTTATGCATTCCTACACACCTTACTGCAGAGATTACGTATGGCGATATATCTTTCACGATTACCTGGTGTAGGACGTGATTTAAACCTACTTTTGGCCGCTGCTTTTTTAGAAATTAAGGCCTTAATTTCAGTAGTTAGCCAAGGGGCTGGCAGATGTCGCATCCGCACCGCATGAACAGGGGCATGAACGTCATTTAGATCAATTAATTTACTAGAAAGGATTTGTACTTTTTCGTCCATGCACTCTGTTGCCATTAATGAGGACCAGTCGATCTTGCTGGCATCATCGCGGAGTCTATCAAGCTGCATGGCACCAAAATTACGCTGCAGGAGGATTTTAGACTTTTGTTTTGGGGGACGAAGTTTATAGGAAAGGTAGATGAGGTCGTGGTAGGAAAACTCGTCAGCTGTGCACTGTCCATGCTTAGCGACTAGGTCAAGAGAACAAACAAGGATAAGATCAAGTAGAGAAGGGATACGGTTATGAAAGTGATGTGTAGCGTTCAGAGGCAGGATGGACATGTTACAGGATTCAATAATATCGGAGAAAGTCAAGGAACGAGAGTCCTTCTTTAACAAGCAAGTATTAAAATCACCCATAACTATAGTATGACCGTAAGAAGGAGACAGGCGTTCTAGGATACTTTCAAAAGAGGAGAAGAAATTAATATTAGAAGTAGGGCAATAGTAAACACCAAGCAGAGCTTGGCAATTGCCAAGGTTTATTTCTAGGAAAAGGTGTTCACCGGGATTCAACCGAGGGGGTTGAGGTGACATATCTAATATTTGGAAAGGAATGTTGTTACGTAAGTAGATGGCGACACCACCACAGGAGGGGAAAGTTCAATCGTTTCTGATCAAATTAAAGCCGGGAAGGATATAGGGTGCAGAGGGAATACACGGCTTGAACCAAGACACGGAAACTAGAATGGCATTTATATACTTGCTGTCAAAGGTGGCCAGCATCTCTGGAAGGTGACCCGGAATACTCTGGGCATTTATATGGACTACATTGAAATTCCTGGGAACGTCGGAGAACTGGTTATCTATAATTTGTGACAACGATGGAACGCTAACGAAGCTGTTATTCAAGCTACTCGCCGTCACAAAACTTTCATCGTCACTGCCAATGCTTATGTTTAAAATAGACATATTACAATAAATAGGAGTAAAATAGTGTGTAATAAGTAAGGTAAGAGAGCCCAAAAAATATTATACATGCCAGCGTGGCAGCGTGGTGTATGTTGGCTGAATGCCCCTCTCTTTGGGGGAGGCCTATACCCAGCAGTGGGCGTGAAAAGGGCTAAAATGATGATGATGACTAATGAGCTTTGCAATTATAACACGAGTCCTTTAAATAAATTGTTTGCCATCTTTTACTGGCAGTCAGTAAAGATTACTAAAAAAATATACTAAATGTATGTAACAGTTACGGATTGAGTTTCGAAGACAAACAAAGCTCTACTACTTCCTTCGTTATAAAAGTGATAGGGTAATCCTGAAACATTTTATTCCAGTAATCCGATTAAGTCGCAAATAGAATTCTAGATCAATGAAGCAACGCAAAAACTGGTAAAAAATAAAATTGAACCACTTGTGGCGGTTATCTCGTAAATACTATCCATTGTTTCATTGTGTGAGCTTTGTACACTAAAGAATCTCGAACAAAGACACTTCAGTCATTCTAAGCAATGGTGTCTATACACACTTGATACAAACCAAATGTATGGTGCTCTCAGTCCATTAATTCGCTTTTGTTACTGAGCTCCCGCTGAAACTTTTTAACAGCGCTAAATAAACTTTTCTTTTTCTTTAAATTGGCCCCGATTAAGAGCATTGTGTGCTGAAAATGTCATTGTTATTTTTTATATCTTGTAACTTTAGGAAAATATCTACATATACCTATATATTGTGGCATATTATTACTGTTGTCCGATTTAGTGCCTATTTATACACATGTATGTACATACTTTATGCGTTCATGTTGCCATTTCATGTCAGTGCTGTCATTTATACTTTCATCCGGCAAAGTAAATTTCGTTATCGTGATGGTAGAACTTATCCCAACAGCAAGTCCCAGATGAAGGCGGATATCCGGATTTAAAGGGGAAGGAAACTTCTCTGGGCAGTGCAGAAGTTTAAGTACATTAAGTTCAAATTTATTTTCGATCTCTGTTTTACTTAGAGATTTTATGTTGAATTACGGACGAATGAATTTAGACAGTACAGTACTTCGACATGTAGCGAACTTCGAAAACACATCTCAGAGAATGTAGGCTCAAATTGAAAAACCAAAGAAAAAAAACAGTTACAATTCAACGAAAGACTACAAAAAACATCTGTCGAAGTAGTGGTCATTCGAAGATATGTCTTCTCTAAGTATTGTCTGTAGAATAATCGTCTGTCGAAGTAGTGGTCATTCGAAGATGTGTGTTATCTAATAATTGTCTGTCCAAGCAATGACTTGTCGATCTATAACATATCGTTATTCGTTATTTCTTTTTTAACTTCTTCCAAAGTTTTGAAAATGATTTTTTTTCTATTGAGCAGTGTATTCCATCTCGTTTGCCAGCTTTCGATAGAGTTTTGAGTCGTAGGAATTCCACATTCAGTCTGCAACCGACCAAAATTCTAGTGGAAAAGTTGGTGGTATTTTTTTCATAAATAACTTTGAGGGGACTTACTTGTCTTGTATCCTTTTTCATCTGCATTCGGACAAATTAAAGAAAAAGTATTACCCGCTGAGGCGAAACCACTTAGAGATTGGTTTTCCAAAACATACGTTACTGTATATACAAAAAAGGAAAGTTAAACTAAAGAAAGTAATTTTTCTTTCGAAGAATAAATAATGACTAGCTTGTTTATGTTCATTATTACTAACTATATCTACTATCACATTTTCACGATTAAGTCCCGTTTAAATTTCAATTTATTTCCACATTTTCATATTAAAACTATAGGTACTTAAGTCGTACATTACAGTACATCACCGAGTTGTATTTGAAGCATAATGTATGGTTGTTGTGTTGTGATTCTTATTCTGTAGTAAGGTTACGTGTTTTAGCAAATCCCTAATTTAATAATAATTTAATCTCAAATTTATCCCGGAAATTGTCTGAAGTTATCGCATCTTATTACATTTTTTACATGATCGCGTATGTAATGTATTTTTTCTACATAATTTTCGGAGTTACGAACGTTTTATATCCAGAGAATGTTATTCTGATAGCATTTAATGTGAAGAACAAAAATATTAGTTTGCCGAACAAATATTTCACCTGTAATGTTACAACCTGTCAACAACAACCGCTACCTACTGACAAAGATATTAATAATGCTGGGAAGAATTATGACCACTTTCTTCTTTTTCTGCCTTTTTTTGGTTATAAATCATTTATAATTCGCAAAAGTTTTGATGAAGACGATATATTATCAGTTATATTGTCACCTTATTTACAACTTAAATGGGAGGTACTATTTGAAACTACTAAACTATATTCAGACAATTTATTTAGATTATTTAGTTTATTTACTATATTACGGTATTTATTTAACAATTACAATATACATAATAGTAGATGAAAATACTATTTACACTTACTGAAAACTATACTATACACATTAAAATCTACACTACCTATATACAGGCGTCAAAGAATTCCTGCGCCTCGTCGCCGACTGGCAATTTTCCCAGAAGGCTGGCAGCATTGCCACGTTGTATGGCAATGCTTATTCTTTGAGCTAAAAAGTAACCAGCCTTCTGGTCTTGAGAACAATCGATCATGAGTTTCGAGGTGGTTTTAAAGAGTCCGCGAGCGCTCGGACCCCAAGGTCAGATCTTCTGAATGATATGGAATAATAATCGTCTTTCAATATTAAGTTAAAAGATTACTACCTATCTAGAACTTATATGTAGTCTATAAATACCTTTATGTAAGTTATGTATGGTATGTATGTGTATTTTCAGTTATACAAATGATAAATAAATAAATAAATAAATATGTTAGGAAAATCCACACAACGCCATCTAGTCTCAAACTAAGCAGAGCTTGTGATATGAGTACTAGATAAACTGATATAAATACTTAAATACATTTTTTTTTGTAAATACATACATATTATACATAGGAAACATCCAGACTTCGGTACAAACGTCTACGACTATATGTCATATGCATAATTTGTATGTCTGTATGTATGTATAATTGTATCAGTACTTTTATTATCTTCTTTTAGCTTAATTATTAATTATCATTACCTATATTACTTTATTTTCTGATTCTATTTAGACTTATCTTTATTTCATTGTTTACTAAGCTTTATTCTTCTCTCTCCTTAGAGTGATAGTTGTACACTACCCTTTTAATTTCTTAAACTCGCTATCCATCCAAAGGTTGTCTGGAAGAGATCGCTCTTAGCGATACGACCGCCATTTGTACTCTTCTTAAGTGATATCTCCTTTTTGTGTGTTCTATGTTTTGTATAATAAAGTGTATCTATATATAGTATTTATATAATTGAATTGAATTGATAATTGAGTAACATTATGGAAATTTGGTTAACACTATCTTTATTGAGTCCACCTTCATTAGGTACCTTTATTAAGACGAAAAAGATTATTATTTTCCATATTTATTTAACTTAACTCCTTAGCAACTTATAAAAAAGAAAGAATTACAGTCTTTTTTATTATTCCGTATACAAGTGTTATTATTTTCTGTAATGATATGAAAATGTTTGAAAGGTGAATCTATAAGTCAGAAAGTTATACCCGAATTCTAAATTAACATATATGCTGAACAAATGTAGATATATGACCCTTGTCGTTGTAAATAACGTGATAGGCCGGGACTAGGAGTTAAAAGTTAAGTAAGTTTGTGAACTGTAGCAAATACAGGCGGTAGCGTGTGAGTTGAAAACATTCGAAGTTCGAGACCCCTTTAAATCTTAACTTTTCTTACGTTGACAGCGCCTGAGACATAACTTTTCAAATATATTGTGAACTTTCGAATGTGAAAATAGAACAAAATGTCCAACTTAAAAATTAGAACTTACTTAAGCTAAAACTAAGTAAGTAAGTATTTAAAGTTCTCGGTAGTGGAAATTCGGCGTCTTGTTGTTCAGAACACCGGGCTGCGAGGAGGATTACTGATAATGGACGGACCAACGCGTTCGTGAGACATCTTGCATAAGTGCACTAGAGTGCCTTCTAGCAAAGAAAATACGAGTATTATGGCAACACAAATCTTGAGGCGATTTATGTCATTATTGGTGCGTGTTACAACTGTGATTGTACTATTTGAATTTCGAATGTAATAAAAAAAACAATTGGCGGGAAATCATTTGTCAATTGTTTTTTATCACACATCAAAGTTCTACGTATGCAACGAAAATGGAATTAAGTCGAAAAGATTTTAGAGCGATGATTTTTTATGATTTTAAAAGTTCTCTCTCTCCGCAAGACTGTGCCGCTCGTCTTCAAAATGCTTTTGGGAGAGAAGCGCCTTGTTTGAGCACCGTGAGGCGATGGTTTGCTGAATTTGAGAGAGGTCGAGTTTCTTTACATGACGAATTTCGTGAAGGGCGGCCTTCAACTGCCGTCAACGAAAATAATATGGCTACTGTTAAGCGGTTAATTGAAGAAAACCCGCGGATTACCTATGAGACAATTCGAGGACTATTGGGGATTGGTATGAGTCAAATCCAGAAAATTTTACACGAAGAATTGAAAGTTCAGAAACTTTGTTGTCGTTGGACCCCTCATGAACTGACAGCGGAGCAGAAGCAGGCTCGCGTGAAATGGTGCTCACAGGTGCTACTGAAGTACGACCACGGACATTCTAATGCTGTTTATGATATTGTCATAGGAGACGAAACGTGGATTTATTGTTTTGAACCCGAAAAAAAACAGTAATCTTGTGAATGGGTGTTTCAAAATGGCAACAAGCCAACAAAAGTAAGGCAGGCGAGAAACGTTTGTAAATAAATGATCGCGTTTTTTTTCTCAGCTACGGGTCCCATCTGTACAATTCCACTTGAAGATCAAAAGAGTGTTAATGCCGAGTGGTATTCTACCATTTGTTTACTCAGGGTGTTAGAACAAGTTCCGAAAGACGACCCAAAAGCCGCGTTCTCCTACATCATGACAACGCTTCTTCACACACGGCCAACAAAACAAAGTCATTTTTAGCTTCCGATAAAGTAAACTCGTCACCCATCCTGCGCATAGCACCCTGTGATTTCTGTATTTTCCCCAAAATCAAAGATTTGATGAGAGGTTTCACGTTTACCAACTCCGAAGAGGCAGTGATAGCGTTCAATCAGCACGTAGAAAACATGCCTTCAGATCTGTGGTCCTCCTGTTTATAAAAATGGTTCGATCCCATGAAAAAATGTTTAAAATGTAAAGCAGAGTATTTTGAAAAGCATTAAACATAATATTTTGGTTTTAACATGTTGTTTTTTTAAGTTACGCAAAACTTATAGTGTAACCTACGTTAATACTTTAATACCTTGACTTCCTAAAATCTCGCTAATATACGTATAACTTTACAGCTAACAGTATCTACCTATGACCCAGCTAACGAAGAGAAAACACAGTAGGTAGTAGTTAAGGTAGTCATAGGGATTTTCGTTTATCTAATAGGTACTTAGCTAGGTACCTCCTTTAATATTTACAACATATTCGTAGAATAGCTCCTTCACGTCATCGTCAACTAAAAAGATTCCTAGAATGCTGGTAGCATTGCTACGTTAAATGGCAATGTTACTCCCTCAGTCAGAATGTAAGAGTATTTATCTTATATTTTTATATTCTGCTTGAGAATTGTTGTCGTTGTTCAGTAAATCATTCGTTTATCTTTAGGCTTTTTTTTTAAATCCGCACATATGTCCATTGCCGAGCGCCGCCGGTAAGCACTGGAAGAATTCCCAGTGGCGCCCAGCGTAACTTTAGGCTTGGAATAAATACGGAGAGTGGGAGCCACTATTACTTACAGGTGGAATTTCAATCTAATGGGGTCATTAAGCTGTGCTCAAAAATGCATGTATTTTACACTAATTGGTGTCCGATGATAACTGTCAATGTATAATTCTTATAATCTATGGTCAGCTGACTACATCGCCCGGCGTCCACAACACTGTGTGGCGCCACTGTGCCATTCTACGTCCGCCATCTTCGAGACGTTCAAACTATTTTTCTGCACAAAATAATCTCGACTTGCCGCAGTGGCGCGAAAGGTTTGAAAATAGTGTCAGTGCTATAACAGCTATTAAAAAAAGTCTGTATGCGAGTTATGTACCGTCCTACAATGCTCTAAGTAGCTTTGATACTATGTACTATCACATTCGTAGCGTCTATGAAGGTATGTTTGGTTCCAGTGAATCAAATAGTGATCAGTTGAATAAAACTGGTAAAAGTGAAAGTCAGTGCGCGAAACCTAGACTACCTAAGTTGGAACTATTTCCTTTTGATAGTAAACTTGAAAACTGGCCTACTTTTCGAGACACATTTCTCAGCTTAATTCATAGTAATAATGGAATAGCAAATATCGAGAAGTTTTATTATTTGCTTTCAGCGGTGAGCGGTCCCGCACTAACTATCGTGAAGTCTATGCCAGTTACGTCTGACAATCCTATTGTTTGGTCTACTTTAGTGAAGCGATATGACAACAAACGCGCATTAGCTACTAATTATTTAGATAAAATATTTAATTTTAAACCGTTAGTTACCGAATCTGTCACGGTACTTAACGAATTCTTACAGACATATCAAGAAAACGTTAAGGCCTTACAGCTGCTCAAGGTCAACAACCTATCGGGATTTATATTATTTTATGTCGCTTTGCGTAACTTAGACTACGTAACTAGGCGCGAGTTAGAAAAAGAGATAGGACAGTCGGAGATACCTACTTATGAGGAATTAATACTATTCGTGGAGAAATACGTACGTGTTCTCGAGATGGCTGGACACATTCCTGGTTCTTCGAGTGGTAGCCAACCGTCTACCACAAAACCGTCTACCACAAAACACAGCGAACGACCTTGTCGTCAGCTGTTACAAGTACAAGTACAGACAAAAGTGTTATGTCAATGAAATCCATAAAGTGTCTGTACTGTACAAAGATGCATTCTATTTATCGATGCACCGACTACATCGACCTGACACCGGCGCAGCGACTCGATAAAATCAAACAATTACGTCTATGTGAGAATTGTTTACGAGAACATTCGATCGACAACTGTCCGTCCACGGTACGATGTACGGTGTGCAAAAATAAGCATCATCACACATTGCACATAGATTCTCTTGCAAATTCGAATACTAGTGCAGTAGCATTGACGTGCTCGGCTAACTTGACAGTTTTGCTCGGCACCGCTATTATACACGTCGCAGATTGTTGGGGCCAGTTCCACACCGTACGTGCTTTAATTGATAGCGGCGCCATGACGAGCTACATAACTCAAAACTGTGCAAAACGTTTAAACCTGACGCGACGTCAATGTCACTTTGAACCCATTGGGCTGGGTGGTAGTTTGGTCAAGGATTTCGGTTTAACTACATGCAATGTTAAACCACGACATTCTCCTGGTCCTGTACTGAATACCGACGCGATGATAGTCGCTAGTATAGCTGGTAATTTACCAACGCTGCCACTACCCGATAAGATTGTTACAGAATTTCAACATATAAGGTTAGCTGACCCAGGGTACTATCGACCTGCGGCTATAGATATGTTACACGGCGGTGATCTGTTTCCATATATTTATGACGGTCAAAAGATACTTCCGCGAGAATCTGGTTTACCTGTTGCTAAGAACTCCATTTTCGGTTATGTTCTTGTGGGGCAGACAGACATCTGTCACTCCAGGGATCCTACAACCACTAACGCGAATCGCTCTGACACTTTCTGCGCGTTTTCCACAATTGAACAAGTTATGCGATCGTTTTGGGAAACAGAAGAAGTACCATTTAACGTACCGCTAAGTCCGGAGGAAGAGCAGGCAGAACACTTGTTCGCGAAAGGCCACAGGCGTGACACTTCGGGTAGGTATATAGTGAGGTATCCGTTTCGTGAGTCGGTGGAATTGGGAGACTGGAGTCAAATGGCAGCTCGGCGACTTCGTAACTTAGAGTCAAAATTGGAAAGAGAACCTGAGCTTAAAATACAATACCATAAATTTATGCGTGAATACGAGGACCTCGGACATATGACCTGTCTTGGTGATGCCCGGGATGTGGTATCGAAAAACATCATACCGCATTTTTGCATCATTAAGCCTAGCAGTTCCACTGTGGTATTTGATGCGTCAGGTAAGTCATCTAACAGTTGGTCGCTGAATTCAGTCGTACTTCCAGGCCCTAAACTGCAGGCAGATATCAACCAGCTTCTAATTAACTTTCGTCTTCAGGAGGTTTGTTTGTCTGCAGACATCTGTAAAATGTATCGCCAGATTATCGTGGACCCTGACCAGCGATCTTATCAACACATTCTGTGGCGCTATTCTTTAGATCAACCAATCAAAAAATACTCTTTGAATACCCTCACCTATAGCGTAGCCAGCTGTCCCTACTTAGCCATTAAGGTGCTGGGGCTTCAGTGGTTACCTGCATCGGACGCCTTTTCCTTCACAGTCACGCCACCTAGCCATATTGTTTCAAAGAGAACGGTGCTGTCACAGATCGGTCGACAGTTCGACCCCTTGGGATTTGTGGCACCGTGCACCTTTTACGCTAAGTGTTTCATGCAAGAACTTTGGACTCGCCAGCTCGACTGGGACCAAAGTCTCCCATCTGATTTGAATTCGCAATGGCAGTCCTACGTGAAGGAGCTTCCAATGCTATCAGATATACGTCATGACCGTCATGTGGCCGTGGCCACACCGTCCCTGTATCAACTACTGGGGTTTTGTGATGCCTCGTCCCTTGGTGACGCGGCAGTCGTATATTTACGGACAGTAAATCTTACCGATGAAGCCAAGATCAGTTTACTCATTGCGAAGTCCAAGATAGCACCCTTGAAAACTGTAACCATCCCGCGACTGGAGCTCATGGGTGCCTATTTGCTAGCAAAGCTTGTCAAGTATGTTCAATCGACACTCCGTAATCGGATTGAACTACACGAAATGTTGTTGTTTACAGATTCGTCGGTGGTGTTAGCTTGGTTGAATACACCTAGTCACACACTTAAAACATTTGTTTCTACTAGGGTGTTGGTATCATGTCAGTGGGGTAAACAATCCTGCCGATATCTGCTCTCGTGGAGCTTTACCGTCAGTCTTGCTAGCCACGCGAGAATGGTTCACAGGACCAGACTGGCTCGATCTAGATTGCCTACACTGGCCAATTAGAACCATGGACGAGTTTCGTGACTGCAACCCGCCCCAACTTAAGTGCGTCAAGACAGTGTTAGTCTCAACTGATGCTGATTCAACCAGCTGGCTTTACACTGTAACCGAAAAGTATTCTAGTTTTAGTAAATTGATCAATGTGGTAGCGCGATGCTATCAGTTTATACGTAACTGTAGACTGCCTTCAGGTGCACGTACAGGCTGTCTAACCGTGACAGACACTAGGCGCGCCCACAGTATATTAGTGAAAACCGTACAAGAGCAGCATTTTGGTAGTGAAATGCAGGCATTATAAAGGGTGGTAATAGTAATTCTTCTTTAAAGAAACTCAACCCTTTCATTGACCCTGATTGTTTCCTCAGGGTGGGGGGTCGACTTTCCCAGTCAGAGTTATCTTACCAACATAAGCACCCTCTTTTACTTCCTAAAGATGCCCACTTCAAAAAGATTCTAATTGATCATTTCCACAAAATTTACTTACATGTGGGTCCTCGCACACTACAAAGTCTACTAACACAAAAGTATTGGATCGTCAACGCTCGTAATGCTATTAGGTCACGAACTAGGAATGCATTTCTTGTTTCAGAGCAACTCCTACGAGTCGACAACCCTTAATGGGCGAACTACCTAAATATCGCTCTCAGGATGTTCATGTATTTCACACTGTTTGTGTAGACATGGGCGGACCGTTTCCTACAAAAGAGTCAACGCGTAGGAACGCTCGCATCTCCAAATCCTATCTTTGTGTGTTCGTGTGTTGTGCGACACGGGCAGTTCATTTAGAAGTGTTGTCATCACTAAGTACGGAATGTTTTTTGGCATGTTTCGATCGATTTACAGCTAGGAGAGGTTTGTGCCATTCTATCGTTTCAGATAATGGTACGAATTTCGTGTCAGCAAATAAACAATTAAGGGAAATAACTAAATTTTTAAACGACGAATCGATTAATATCAATAACGGTTTTGTCTTCGTGGTATTGTTTGGCGATTTAATCTCCCAACGGGCAGTAATTTCGGTGGACTCCATGAGGCCGTCATTAAAGGGGTCCGCGCTCTCTTACGACGCACCATTGGTACCAGATCGTTATCATTCGAGGAGCTGGGCACACTATTCATACGGGTCGAAGCCATACTGAACTTGAGACCTCTGTGCGCGCTGTCCAGCGACCCGACCGAATTTCAAGTGTTAACACCAGCACATTTCCTCATAGGTAGGGAGCTTCTGTCTGTCCCAGAGAACAGTCTTACAGATCTTTCTGGCTCTAGACTGAATCGATGGCAACTTGTCCAGCAGATGTCTCAACAATTTTGGAAACTCTGGAAACAAGATTACTTACATACTTTATGCCAAAAATGGCATAGTTCTTCAAACAATTTACAACTCAGTGATCTTGTTCTTATAAATTCAGATGCCCCGCCACTCAAATGGGCACTAGGTAGAATTACGAAACTGCATAGTGGTCCCGATGGCGTGGTCCGTGTAATTCGTTTAAAACATCGAACGGCAACGAACTAACTCGTCCAGTTTCAAAAGTAAGCCCGTTGCCTCTCGATCACAACTTTTAACTAAAATATAATTCCTTACTTAGATTTAGTTTAATTTATTTTTATACATTATATAGTACATTGTTCTAACTTTAATTACACTATGTCTCAATATATAATTTATCTATTCAATTACACATGTTATACATCCTCCTACACTCAAACTAGTTAACAGATTCTACCGAACTTGGTATCGTAACTGGGAAATCCTTGCGGATTTCGGTGGGGGGAAATGTATAATTCTTATAATCTATGGTCAGCTGACTACATCGCCCGGCGTTCACAACACTGTGTCATTTTACGTCCTCCATCTTCGAGACGTTCAAACTATTTTTCTCCACAAAATAATCAATATAAAATACAAGAACTATTAAAAGTGAACGGTGTGTGCGTAATAACAGCATCTCAGCACCGGGACCGGCTACCACAACTTTTCAGGGAGTTTCGGGTGTGTCAATCTTGCTGACATAAATTTCAATTTTCAAACAATTAATTGGGCTATCGCAATACAGTCAATGTTAAAAACTGGCTTAATATAAATATTACAAAAACTACAACGATAAAACTTTGGATCCAAAGTGGACCAGTGAAAATATCTAAATTAAAGTCAACTCAATCATAAAATACGATTTATTTGTCAAACGATTTAGGAATAAACGAACACGCACCTAAATTTGGCACATTGGAAAAGAGATTGCTTCCAATATCGTTCGTTAAATTTTGCAGGCTATCATAGTTGATTGATGTGTCTGGCTGTGTTGGTCACAGAAAATAAAGGAAAAATTCATTGCAGCAGAGCACAATTTGTTTTTAATATTTTGTAGAGAATACTCGAAAAAATTTTTGGATGCAAAGGGGTCTTACATCTATCGGGCCCCAACGACCTCACCTGCTAGTGGCGCACCTGCTGATTAACGGACGAGGTTCGTATATTACGGTACCCATGTGGTGGCTTCGGCCCCTACGTGGATACCAGGTGGTACAACAGTGTTGGTCCGGGGGGGTACCGCCGTGCAGCTGTGCTAAAGCCCCCCAAGTAATTCAGCCCAGGCTGGGTTGCGTTAGGGGTTCAGTAGCTGCACTGCGGGGCCCAGGGCGATGTATGGTGCGGCAGGCAGGGGTCCAGTGGGGTGAAGCGGAGTCTAGTGTGGGTGGTGTGGGTCGATTCGCCGGCCAGGGAGACCCTTAGCAACGGCGTTGCCGCGGCCGCCCGCAACATAATCATGGGGCCCGCCTGGGACCAACCACCCCAGGTCGCTGCCCCACATGTTGCGCATAATCCTGATGTGGGGTCGCCGCTCCGGGTGGTAACCGGTGTTGGGTAGCGGCGGCCTTGCATCAGGGCGGTTTGGGAGCCCTTCCGTCCGGCGGGTCGGTTCCGACCTAGCCACACGGTTCTAGACGAAGCTAGCCTCTGCGCTTTGTCACTTACTGCCGCACCAAATAACGCCCTGTCTTCACACTTCCCCATATCTCATCATGATGACAGTGCAACAAAGTAATAAACGGTACACAGCGGCCTCTAGAAACCCCACAAAGTCGATTTGGAGTCGCATGGAGTTCGCGAATATCCGCGGACTCCATGCGAACCTCGATACCGTCAACCATCAACTAGAGACGGCACGGCCTTCTGTGATGTTCCTTACGGAGACACAGATACATCGCCCTGACGACACGTCTTACCTCAGTTACCCGGGTTGTCATTGAGGAACAATTCCGCGACAAAGCCGGAGTGTGCGTGTTCGTTAGGACGGATGTCTGCTGCCGCCGATTGCGCTGTCTAGAGAACCCCTCCTACTCCGTCCCTTGGCTGCACGTGGAACATGGCTCTATGAGCCAGATCTACGTGTGCGTCTACCGCTCCCACACAGGGGACACTGGGACAACAAGGCTTTTCGAATACCTCAGCGAAATGGCTGACGATGCGCAGGTGCGGTTCCCGAACGCTGACCTGGTTTTCCTGGGGGACTTTAACGGTCATCACGTTGAGTGGCTGGGGTCCCTTGGGACCGATCATGCGGGACGATCCGCCCATGCATTCGCTCTCTCCCACGGGCTGACCCAGTTGGTACAGGGGATCACCCGAATACCTGACAGGTCAGACCACACGCCCGCCTTGCTGGATCTACTGCTGACGAGTCACCCAGCCGAGTACAGTGTGTCGGTACGCGCCCCACTGGGCACTTCCGACCACTGTGTGGTGCACACCAGCTTCCAAGTGCCACCACCTGCTCATGCTGGGCACATGACTCGACGACTATGGCACTACTCGTCGGCAGACTGGGACGGTCTCCACGATTACTTTGCGTCCGTCCCGTGGAGCCAACGCTGCTTTGTAGGGAAGGCGCCTTCGGATAGCGCTGCTGCCATTGCTGGCGAGATCAGTCTAGGGATAGAATATGATATCCCTTTCACTGATGTCGCCAGCATCCGCAAAGCTCGCCCCTGGTTCGGGCGTGAATGTGCCGAGGCTGTCCAGAAAAAAACAGTCGGCATATCGCGCCTGAATGTGAACCGCCTCAAAGCAGCGTACAATAGGGCCATTAGGTTCAGCAAGAGGGCCTTCAAGAGAGCGGATGCCCAGCGCGTCGCGCGGCTTGGTCAGGAGCTCACATCCCACCCCACGGCCAGCCGTGGATACTGGCAACTGGCCAAAGCCGTACAGTCTAATTTTTGCCAACCCTCGCTGCCACCACTGCGTTTTCCTGATGGATCACTGGCCCATAAAGCCCGTGGAAAACCAGTGGCCCTGACGGCATTCACGGTGGTGTTACGAAAATGTGCTGCTGAGTTGTCTCCAGTATTAACGCGCCTGTACCGCCTGTCATACTCTACAGGGCTCGTGCCGGAGGTCTGGAAAGAGGTGAACATACAACCGATCCCCAAGAAAGGGGATCGCTCCGATCCAGGCAACTATCGACCCATAGCTGTCACCTCAGTCATTTGCAAGGTGCTCGAGCTCCTTATCAATAAGCAGCTCATGCGATACCTGGAGGATCACTTGCTAATCAATGATCGGCAATATGGCTTCAGGCCAAAACGATCAACGGGTGACCTCCTGGCATTCGTCACGCATGTATGGGGTGAGGCTATGGAAAAGTACGGCGAGTCCTTGGCTATTAGCCTGGCCATCGCCAAAGCTTTCGATAGGGTCTGGCATGCTTCGCTCCTTTCCAAGCTTCCGGCATATACGAGCGCCGAGTGCGGGTCCTCTGCGATGGCCAGGCTTCTCGCTTCTTGCAAGTGAATGCCGGGGTACCGCAGGGGTCCGTACTATCACCAACTCTCTTTCTTCTGCATATCATTGATATGCTATCCCTCGGGAACATTCATTACTATGCAGATGACAGCACACTGCACGGGAGTTACTAGGTTCGTCCGACGACGGGGCGATCTGAGATTGAGGAGGAGAGAAGACGACTCGTGGCTGATCTCGACCGTAACCTCGACAGTATCTCCCAATGGGGTGCCGAGAACTTGGTCGAGTTCAATGCCCACAAAACACAGGCGTGTGCATTTACAGCGAAAAAATCCCCTTTCCTTCCCCTACCCACTCTTCAGAATGCAACATTACCAATGAAGGATAATCTAGACATCCTTGGCATAGACGTACGTCGAGAGCTCAATAACACAAAATACATTGGGAGATGTATTGGGCTAGCTTCGCGGAAACTAGGAATACTGAACAAGGTAAAGCGATTCTTTACACCGCAGCGGAGGTGTCTGCTGTACAAAACGCAGATTAGACCCTGCGTCGAATACTGCTCTCACCTCTGGGACGGCTCCGCGAAGTATTTGCTGGACGCACTCGACGCTATGCAGCGACGCGCTGTTCGCATTATAGATTGTCCGGAAGTAACGGGAAGTCTTGAGCCGCTAGCCCAGCGCCGAACAATTGCTTCCTTGGCCGCGTTCTACCTTATTTACCACGGTGAGTGTTCTGAAGAGCTCTTCAATCTGATCCCACCCTCTCCCTTCCGATCCCGAACAACGCGTGCCGGGCAGAAATGTCACTCTCATACCGTGGAAACCGTCTTCGCGAGAACTTTCTTCTGCATATCAATGGTATGCTATCCCTCGGGAACATTCATTACTATGCAGATGACAGCACACTGCACGGGAGTTACTCGGTTCGTCCGACGGCGGGGCGATCTGAGATTGAGGAGGAGAGAAGACGACTCGTGGCTGATCTCGACCTTAACCTCGACAGTATCTCCCAATGGGGTGCCGAGAACTTGGTCAAGTTCAATGCCCACAAAACACAGGCGTGTGTATTTACAGCGAAAAAATCCCCTTTCCTTCCCCTACCCACTCTTCAGAATGCAACATTACCAATGAAGGATAATCTAGACATCCTTGGCATAGACGTACGTCGAGAGCTCAATAACACAAAATACATTGAGAGATGTATTGGGCTAGCTTCGCGGAAACTAGGAATACTGAACAAGGTAAAGCGATTCTTTACACCGCACTGGAGGTGTCTGCTGTACAAAACGCAGATTAGACCCTGCGTCGAATACTGCTCTCACCTCTGGGACGGCTCCGCGAAGTATTTGCTGGACGCACTCGACGCTATGCAGCGACGCACTGTTCGCATTATAGATTGTCCGGAAGTAACGGGAAGTCTTGAGCCGCTAGCCCAGCGCCGAACAATTGCTTCCTTGGCCGCGTTCTACCGTATTTACCACGGTGAGTGTTCTGAAGAGCTCTTCAATCTGATCACACCCTCTCCCTTCCGATCCCGAACAACGCGTGCCGGGCAGAGATGTCACTCTCATACCGTGGAAACCGTCTTCGCGAGAACTGAGCGTTTTAAACGTTCGTTTCTCTGCCGAACGATGGTGGCTTGGAACGCCCTGCCTGCGCACGTGTTTTCTCCTACATATAACCCTGGGTTCTTGAAGCGAAGCGTGAAGAGGCACGTTACTGGGTCGTCAAGTTGAGGGTCACTCTCTATTGTATTCCTGTGTACTGTGAGAGTCGCCCACGATCGCCAGACGTCGCCACAGCTTACCATCAGGCGGGTGGCGTCAATTTGTCAACCTAAATATAAAAAAAAAAATGGTATTTTAATAATTCTTTTTTGATATTTATGGCATTTAGAAAAAACATTTTGAAAAAAATATCGTTTATAGGTATCATAAACGGGAGAGAAATTACGTAAAGATGAAAATATAAATAAAAGACATCCTATTTTCAGTAAAAAAGCAAAGCTTGCTGACCAAGATAAACACTGTGGACCATAGAGTGAGGCTATTTGCTTCAGCAACCGTTACATAATCCACCCACTTCATTCAAATTGGATGTTTCCTATGTATAATATGTATGTATTTACAAAAAAAAAATGTATATAAGTATTTATATCAGTTTATCTAGTACTCATATCACAAGCTCTGCTTAGTTTGAGACTAGATGGCGTTGTGTGCATTGTCCTAATATATTTATTTATTATTTATTTATTAAACTGAGCACTAAAACAACCTATGAATATTTATGTCCACTGAATACCCTAGTCTTATGGGCTAGAACAACATACATAATGAATTGAGACGTAATACGTGTATGGTTTATGTTATATTTAATGTCGTCCCAAATACATACTGCCAATCTGAACATACATCAAGCGCTTAATGGTTTTCAATAAGCCATCAAACCGTTTATTTGTTCTTGAACACCTGAGTACATGACACATTAATCAATATGCCTGTTTGTTTCTAAGAGATTTTTTATGGTAATTACAGTAATTATTGAAGATATGAATAGTCCGGGTTTATTTTTCGACTTTTATTATATTTTACCTACTCGTAAGGTTGCGTTGGTCTCGAATAGACAGAAGCCACACGAGATTTGTGAGACGACATCCCTAGGATTAGAAAACTTGTACCTTTTGCTGTATAGTTTAAACGTATAAAGAAAAGTAATAGACTACAAAGTCGATTACTCATTTTATTAAAAATCAAAACATCACTGGTACCAATATACCATAATTTAATTTTCTCTACTAATATTGAAAGGTATATTCGATGGAAATTATTCTTTCATGAAGCACTAATTAGACCTACCCTATAGTAAGCTGATTGGAACGTCGCAGGTATTCACTTGACAAAGCTTTCGAATACGGAAACACTTCAATTGGGGACTCATTAGAGTCTCTTTGAGTCAGGCTGTTTGACATCTGCGTTGAATTTCCTTTCATTTGCCACTCACAAATGATGACATATCTTTAAGCTCCACAAAGGTAGAAACGAGGCCCTTATCAAACTGTTAAGATGCTGAAAAACACTTTTGACTTGTAATTTATTTACGAATACCTACATGCTATTTTTTTCGTGCGGAATCTTTGTGGATTTCACTATTAGCTAACGGGGATGTCAGACACCTTGTCGTGGAGACACGGTGTCTCCTTATGCCTTATTGTAAACAATGCCTTTGTAAATTTTCTAAGTAAAGAGCTGTTAGAATATGTGACGTCTCAGACAAAATCTCGTGTATTATTATTTATTATTATGACATGTTCATACTATATACGGTGGGCGTATTGAAGGCTTCTGTCTACCCCTTTGCAGATTAAGACGTGGTTTGTGTTTATAATAGGTTCAAACACGTATAAAGAATAAAACATAACGTTACCTCTGTTATGGACAGAGGGTATTACGTTATACCTATTCTTCTTTTTGTTTTGCATAATCCTACAAAATCCTCATATTGTAAATTTCATAAGGTATTATCCATATTTCAGTTGATATGTGTCGCTTTGTGGGCTTGACATTATGTAAATTTTATATAGCACCAGCAGTTCGACCCGGGTTCGCATGTTTGGTAATTTTTTATAGGTTTTTAGTTAATTAGGGATAAGTCGCAGGTTTGATTGTGGATGACTTATGTTTTTTTTGTTTTATAAATCTTAAAAATTAAGAATAGTAAATGCAAACTCATTGGTTAGCCTAGCTTGTTATACTTACCTTGTTGTATAGCTAATAAAACGTAAATATTTTTAAGCGTATATGCAGCCTAGGTGTGATAGATTTTTTTTTACTATTGCTGGTTGAAGTTTTATTTTTACTAATTTTTATTGATGCTATAACTATCAATCTTCTATCTACGACCCATTTAGTTGAGGTAACTCTAATTTTATTTTTCATAATGATGCAGAAACGAATCTGCTACACAAAAATTGCATATAAATAAAAATTTAAAGAAAAATAAACGAAAAAGATAGACAAGAAATCGGCATGTTTTTTTTTAAATCTTCATAGCCTTATAACTTAGGTTGGGGAGGTTTTAGGTTGGGGGGCGTGACCATACCAAGGTGAAATTTGTCAGAAATGGTGGGAACTACCACCCCTGAACGGGGTTCGCACGACTTACCAGGTAACCCTGTATAGTTCATATACATAGTATTTATCGTTTAGTTACTGAATAAGTTTCTGAGGGGCTCGTGGTCTAGTGGTAACCGACAATGTGAACACATTGCAAAGGTTAAGCAACATCGACTCAGGCCGGTCTTAGGATCGGTGACCATTTCTTAAGACATTGAGACCCCTCCGTGCCTCGGAGAGCACGTTAAGCCGTCGGTCCCGGTTGTCATACTAACATCTATGGCAGTCGTTAGGGGTAGTTGGAGCGAGGATACGTGCTCGAATAATTAATATTTCAAAGGTATCAGAGAAAATTACGTAACTGTAAAATTGAGTAACAAGGTCACCATCAATAGAACTGTACCTACAATAATTATTTCCATTATACTTAATTGAATTAAAGTCCTTAGAATTCCGATATCTCAATTCATTTTGGGTGGAAATAAAATAATTTTAATTGCAGGGAATTCCAAGAGCCTAAGCCCGTTTATTGTTTGAAAGTTTGGTTTTAATCACAATCAAGCAACGAAGATATTTACTTAAATTGTCAATTTCACTTGAAATTCCTTAGAAATTCCCTTTGTTGGGAATGGAAGGCAAATACAGAAAATTCCTTTGAGGGCTGTTCTGTAAGACGAAGGGAAAATTGAAATGTTTGTGGATCCAGTAGGAATCTTAATATATATACTTATCTAAAGTTTCAAATTAGATAATGTGATTTATCTATCAATACATATAATAAAATTGTAATTGGTCGATGTCTGTACATCGAAGATATAATAGAGAAACTGTTGTATGGGGGCTTTATGAACTCAATAGAACCCAAAACAATGGTTTTTACACAACAATTTTTGTCTGTTTGTCTGAATGTTTGAACACGCTTATCTCAGAAACGACCTAACCGATTTGAATGTGGTTTTCAGTAATGGATTGTGGTTTATTCAACTTAACATTTAAGGTTTTATTTCAATCGGTTCATGAATAAAAAAGTTATGTCGATCTAAAGTAACACGCAGGCGGAGCTGCAGGCAACAGCTAGTGTTTAAAATAAGAACGGCAGAAACTACCATCTGAAATTCAAGGAGTTTTGGATTATAAACATACCTAACTGTATGCGAAAAATACGATTAAGTACGGGAAAATTAACACAGTTGTCAAACCAATGCGGGAAGTACCTATTTTCGAAGACTTTTATACTCATTGTACAGTACAAGCGTACTTACAGTTGGTACGTACCTATGTAGGTTTTAGAATAACATTCTGCAATTAGTCTCGTGCCCTGTTTTCACGGGAATAAATTATCGGTATAAAATATATCATGCAAATGTGTCAAACGGTTTTTTCGCGATTCTCTCTTTGTCCTGCCCCTTGTCCCATTATTTGGGGTCGGATCTCCTCACTTTTCGGCGCTAGGATAATCTATCCTGGATAGTCTTTTCAGGCAACTGGGCTTTCTATTAGATGTCTGTTTGAATTTTAGACCACCAGGTTAGTGGCGGGCGGCTTCTACTTTTTGTCTGTTTTTCGCGATTATATCAAAATTTCCTTCCTGATTTAATTTTAAATTATTCTAATATTAGCAAGGTATACCTTACTAATATTAGAATAGTATGCGGCCTAAGGCCTATTAGGTCGCATGATTGCCGTAATGAATGCGGGTGGTGATCATTTAGACTTGTACACGATATAGGAATTATATTATATTATCTGCGACGATACTACCTGTGTGATAGGTAATGTGTCTATTGATGAATGAGAGACGTTTGCTTACATATTAAATACACAAGTTTACGAAGTCTTCATTGCAAGGTTTACCAACTCGTTAAGAATATTGAAAATCAAATATAGAAGTGTACAAAAAAGTCATTCGAAAACACTTAAGTAAAATAACCTCAACAAAAAAATCGACATGAGCGTCACGAAGATTGTTATCGACTGAGTTAAGTGGTTTCTGATAGCAACTTAAAATAGCTCAACGAGGCATTAAATGTTAACATATTCTATGTTTGGAATGGACAAGTTTTACCACTTGACAGTAACAAAATTAAGGCTGTTTTAGTATATATACGAGTATATATCTAAAGGCAACAAGTGTCAGTTGCTTTAGGTTTATTTACAGAAACCCACCAAGCAGGGGTGACATACTTCAGTTCATCCATTGCATAAATGGATATAGGGGCGAGTGGCCACTCTAGCTGTTAAGACAAGTGCTCACCGGGCATGCAAATAAGGATTGAGTAGTGATATGTGAATGTTTAATATCCCTCTGTCTACCCCTTCTAGGAGACAGATGTAATTATGCGTCTATGTACTGTGTAACCTTCTTTATACAACCAGGGCCCCGTTCAATAAAGCTTACAAGTCGACATAATTGTCAAAAAGTGACTTAATTGTCAAATTGTCACGCTGAGGCTGTTCAATAAACGCGACAAATAAGTCCAAAACCGACAGGTAATCTGTGACAAATTTGTCGCTAGAAAACGCGTTTAATAAAACTCGACATAATATGTCGAGTTTTATTAAACGCGTTTTCTAGCGACAAATTTGTCATATTATGTATGTCATCATTACCAAACACCAGTCAAATTTATTTGACAATGGTTGGTTGACAATTGTCGAGTTGTCATTACAATTATGTCAACCAATTATGTGACCTTAAATAACTTTTTTACCATAGCCCCCCCGCTTGGGTACTTTGAGTATGTTGATAATCATACTTCGGACTGCAGAGATTTTATTTAGTGGTATGTAACATCTGTCAGGACCCTGTTAAATAAAGCGGACCATCCTACACGACAGACATAATAAGTCTGTAAGCGACAATTCGACAATTTTTCTGTTTGATAAAACTTACAGGCGACAAATTTGTCATGGTAGAAAATTTACAATTATGTCGAATTGTCATGATATTCTACATATTTCTGTTTAATAAAGCTTTTTGAGCGACAGGTGATAGGCGACAATTTTGTCGCGAAAAACTTAACCTTAACAGAAAATTGTCATGACGTCATGACTTATTTGTAGAATTGTCGGACAATTTCGACAGGAGAATTACACTCTGTTGCGAAATCATATTTTGAATATTGAAGGTTGTAAGTATGTTTTTATAAAAGTTTTAATTTAAAAAAGGGTATGTAGATGAACATAAAAGTCTCCAAGTGTGCGGTGGGCGGTCCTAAAAAGTTGTTCGAGGTCAAAGGCCAACGTGTTCGGTTTTATG
Organism: Nudaria mundana; assembly: GCA_963556515.1. Taxonomy (NCBI): domain Eukaryota; kingdom Metazoa; phylum Arthropoda; class Insecta; order Lepidoptera; family Erebidae; genus Nudaria; species Nudaria mundana. The sequence continues at coordinate 14,834,021 of OY748297.1, read as the reverse complement.
GAGTTTTCTCGTAAAAGGTGATTTTAAAAAAAATATTTGAAAACAAAGTGGTAGATAATAAAATAAGCGAAAGTCTGAGAACGGCTTTGTGCCGGTCAAACTCCTGTCTCCGAAGGGTTATTCCGGTACATTTCCTGTCATAAAAAGTTGCCCTTGCACCTATTATAATCAAGCACGCAGTATGTAAAATAAATTACCTAAATAGGATGTGCCGTTTTCGAGATATGGGTGTGTGGATGGACACACAGAAAAAAAAATTAGTCTCTCCTCTGCAGACTATTACCTCTTAACGAAATGCCTATTAGTGGTTTAGAAATGAGACGAATAGTAAGCTTTACAAAATATTTTTTTAACTAGATCTCAGGGTGGGTTTCGACGTTAGCGTCAGAATGGCTGGTTGCCTATAACAAGCGGCTCTGAAACTATATTCAGGAATTGCTATCCAATTGCTTATATTTGCTTAACTTCTTCAATAATTGCTACATATAATACATTCGGAGAAATACCAATATTTTTGACCAGCCATTCCGACGTCAAGATGGATGGTCGCCAACGTGTTCAGAATGAAGGACGCAGAATTTCTAAAAGTAAGTTATATGAATAATTGCTTACTAATTGCTACAATCACGAATTTAAGTTTCTGTTTCGTACATACATTAGATAAATAAATATAGCGTTTATTAAAATTTTAAGATTGTGAACGCCTGCAGAATTCGATCAAGACGCTGTAGTAAAAAAAACTGTTGCCTATCTAAATTATTAGGCGCTTCTTTGTATAATTTTTAATAAAACCTATATTTTATTTCTAATGTATGTACGAGTACGAAGCAGAAACTTAACTTCGTGATTGTAGCAATTAGTAAGCAATTATTCATAAACATAAACGTGTGTTAGCAGTATGGGGCTCTCCAAATATTACTACTTCTGAGATATTGCGGTCATAAAATGACAGACATGGTAGGCAGAAGTGCATAAAATTTTGTTAGTTCCTCGTATTATGGTAAGCCTATTGCCGTTTCGGATTATTAGCCTTTGCCTTCATAAGCTTGCTTTTTACAATTGTACACTGTACTTCTTGCTAATATTATGCCCTTACAAGGCCAAAATTTTTGTCTTATATTACTCAATAGAAGTTGAAGCCCGCAGTGAAGAAATTTTGTATGGTAATATGAACATTTCTTTCGTTTCTCTGCAATTTTCTTAACAGCAACGTGGGACATATTAAGTACGTATAGATGTGTTTATGTACATTCTGGTAAAAATCTAAACATTTTGAGAGGTAACTTCACAAATGTGAAGAGTAGACTTGTGTTTATGATAATGCAGATAGTAGATATAATATAAAAACGTTAACCTATTACCAAGTTAATTGCGCGTCAATAATCTAAAAAAATTAGAAATAAAATAAATTATAAATTTATTGATAAATTAATTATTGTGACAACCCTACAAGCGAAAAACAAAAAAAAAAAATTAAATAGAGATTAAGTACTCAACTATTAAACAAAAGTTTTATTTTACGTACCCAACTTAAACTTGACAACCCTGCCAACGTCAACCACTGTGTCGCTGCTCAGGATGTCCTGATGCAGTCTATGGCACAGTAGCAGGCGACCGTCGCCGTGGTCAGCGAGCCGTACCTCGTCGGCGATGGGACAACTGGGCTGGCGACCGCGGCGGCTTAGTGGCCATCGTCGCTCGTCAGGGTGGGTCCCCCTTCAGTCGGGTGTTGAGGGGACGTGGTTGTGTTCTAGCCCTGATGGGCGGCTATGCAGTAGTTAGGGCGTACATTTCCCCCAACAGGAGTCTCGCCGATTTTGAGCAGGTGCTCGCCGAAATCGAGGCCCTGCTGGCGGATGTGCGCCCCACCCCTCCCTTGGTCGTCGGGGATTTCAACGCTCATTCTCAGACTTGGGGTTCCCCGGCGACCAATGTTAGGGGAGAGACGTTGGAGGACTGGGCGGTGTCGCTTGGCTTGGTGCTGCGAAACAGGGGGGCGGTCCACACTTGCGTACGGCCCCAGGGTAGTTCTATCGTAGACTTGTCGTTTGCCAGTTCTGCCCTGGTGGACCGTATACGGGGGTGGCGAGTGATTGAGGGGGTGGAGACCATGTCGGTCCATCGACACATATGGTTCGACGTCGTCGCCGCTCCCTCGGCCACCCTCGCGGTGACTGATCGCCCCCCTATTGGGGGGGGGACCACGGTGGCGGCTTAATACGCTGGACTGGGAGCTGGCCAAAGAGGCGGCTATTGTCGAGCGCTGGGCCGCTCCTAATGATGACGGCCTGGACGTGGACGCGAGGGCAGACAATCTTGCCGGTGCGATGATTCACGTCTGCGACGCGGCGATGCAGAGGGCAGGGCTGGTACCCCCGCGATGGCGGGTGTACTGGTGGCGGCCTCACCTTGCTGAGATGCGCAAAACTTGTCACGCAGCTCAGCAACGGTACACCCGCAGTCGCGGGAGGCACCGGAGAGACCTTGCCCAGGAGGAGGTGCTGCTAGCCGCGTACCGGGCTGCTCGAGCGGCATTTAGCTCGGCAATCCGGGCCGTGAAGAACGCGGCCTGGAACGAGGGGCTCGAGAGCTTAAATGGGGATCCATGGGGCACATCTACAAGGTCGTCAGCAAGAAGCTTGGACCTTGGGTGCCCCCCCTCACTACCTCTCTCGAGCCCCAATTTGTTGAAGAAGTGGTCAGCTCCCTCTTCCCTGCGCGGGAAGATTGGCCCCCCCCCGAATGGCACCAAGCCAGGAGTCGTCGAGGTCATCCCGCTCGTTTCTGGTGCCGAGCTGGGGGTAGCGGTTCTAAAACTTAAGTTGAGGAACCGCGCCCCTGGTCCCGATGGAGTCACAGGGCGGGTCGTCGGCCTCGTCATGCCGGAGTTTGAAGAGGAGACGCTGTCCCTCATGTCGGAGTGTGTGGCGTCCGGAAGAGTCCCGCGACGCTGGAAGACGGGGAAGCTCGTGCTGCTTCATAAGCATGGGCTTCCCCCGGAGTCGCCGTCGGCCTACCGCCCCATCTTTTTCCTCGACGAGACGTGCAAGCTTTTCGAGCGGGTGCTCGCTGCACGTCTTGTCGGACATTTGGAGGGGGCGGGGCCGAACTTGTCGGATAGCCAGTTCGGTTTCCGTCGCGGGAGGTCCACCCTGGACGCCGTAGCCCGACTTAGGGGCAGCGTCGAGGATGCTACTGGCCAGGGGGAGGTGGTGTTGCCTGTGTCGCTCGCCAATGCCTTCAACACCCTCCCCTGGCCTACTATCGCCGAAGCGCTGAGGTACCACAATGTCCCGTGGTACCTTAGGCGCGTCCTTGCGGACTACTTTGTCGACCGGGCCATCATCTTTCCGGCTCAGTCGGCCGTAGTCCGCAGGGAAATGTCTTGTGGTGTTCCACAGGGGTCGGTGCTGGGCCCGCTCCTGTGGAACATTGGTTTCGATTGGGTCCTGCGCGGTGCTACTCTTCGGGGAGTCGGCGTACTATGTTACGCCGACGACACCCTAGTCACCGCGCGAGGACCCACTTTCCGTGACGCTGCCGTGCTCGCCACTGCGGGCACGGCCCAGGTTGTCGGTCGCATCAGGGCGCTCGGCCTCAAGGTGGCCCTCGAAAAATCCGAGGCCCTCTTCTTCCATGGGCCTCGGATGAGACCCCCTCGGGATGCCCAAATTGTGGTGGGTGGCACCTCCATCGCTGTCGGGAGGACCCTTAAATATCTGCTCTCTCTTGCTCGACAGCCGGTGGGGGTTCGTCGAGCATTTCCGGCAGCTTCCACCAAAGTTGGTGACGTTTGCCGGGATGCTCGGTAGGCTGCTCCCCAATAAAGGGGGACCGGGAAGTGCTTGCCGCCGTCTCTACGTGGGTGTGGTACGCTCCAAGGCGCTCTACGGGGCGCCTATTTGGGCGGATGCCCTCAGCGCCGCGAACGTGGTCCAGCTGCGACGACCGCAGCGGATCGCGGCGCAGAGGGCTGCACGGGCGTACCGCACCGTGTCTTTCGAGACGGCGTGCCTGTTGGCACAAAGTCCCCCTTGAGATCTCGAAGCAGGGGTTCTTAAGAGGGTCTACGAGGAGGGCGCCATGGTGCGACAACAAGGTGGTCGCCCGTTGCCGGAACAGGTCGATCGCTGGAGACAGGAGGCTCGCGACGATCTGTGGGGGGGGGGGGGGGTAAACTGTTATTATTATTTAGTTTTAACCTATTGTGACAACCCTAAAAAGGTAGGTAACAACAAAGCCCAAAAAGTATCTCAATCACTGAGATTCGAACTCGACGCCCCTTACTCGTAGTATTGTCGCCGTCGTTACCAAGTACCTACGCCAAATCGTCTTATAGATTTACTGTGAAACAACCGTTCATTCATCATTCACCGAGCCTTTTCCCAACTAAAGTTGGGGTCGGCTTTCCAGTCTAACTGCGATTCGGCTGAACATCGATATTTTCCGTGAAGCGACTGCCATCTGACCTCCACAACCCATGGGCGACATCGAAGTTCTGTAGTTAGACCGGTCGGATTTTTGATTTAGGACTCCAACTACCCCTAACGACTACCATAGATGTTTGTATGACAACCGGGACCGACGGCTTAAGGTGCTCTCCGAGGCACGGAGGGGTCTCAGTGTCTTAAGAAATGGTCACCCATCCTAAGACCGGCTTGACTCGATGTTGCTTAACCTTTACAATGTGTTAACATTGTCGGTTACCACTAGACCACGAGCCCCTCTTGTGAAACAACCGTTCATTAGCTATCAAAATTACCTTAGTCACAAAATACTTAATAATTAATTATTTACATGTAAATTAATATTCTGTGAATATTTTACGCATCTACCTGTTGCTGTTATTAATATAAAGAAAAAAATTACGGTTGTCGTATGGGAGCCCTTTTCAATTTTTATTACATTCTTTTTATTGTTGTTTTTATTTAGAGGGACAGCTAAGTCTCAGTAATAGGGTTCCCGTTAACCCTTTAGGTACGGAACCCTAAAAAGTTGTGTATTATAAATCTCGTGAATAATGTAGCTACATGTCTGTTATTTATTTTAACTGCTTCGATGACGTAGTCGGTAGTGCATGGGCTTTTGACACTAGAGTCTCGGGATCGATTCCCGGGTCGCTCGTTTTTAATATTTATAGTCTTTCACTTCATAATAATGAATAAATTCATCGAAATAATTTATTTTCAAAAATAATTATTTTACGGTAGGTGAAACAATTTTTTTTATGATTCGGATCTACGTCAGCAACGCCGACGCCACACTCTTTAAGTATCTACTTCTTCTTTTTCTTTTTAGAAACGTGGCTCAATCGATGTTCATTGATGATTTCGCCAATGTAAAGCTTGATTTTTCCCGCACAGAAAAACTAATTACACGGAACTAGATCGCGGTGCGGGACAAGGAAACGTTGCTCGGTATTGCAATTGAGCATTTGGGCCTGGATTTTTGCCCAGCGCCAGAGGTAACCTAAAATGAAACCAGCCACACACTCCGCAAAAATCCAAGTCCAAGTGCCTAGCTACTTCATGAGAAAATTATCTTGAAGGTAAAGAAGAAGCGTAACCTAAATACTCCAGTCAGAAATTGTCTGACAATTCTACAAATATGTCATGACGTCATGACAATTTTATGTTCAAGGAACCAAATTTCTTGACAAGTTTTTCACGAAAAATAGTCGCCTGTCACCTGTCGCTCAACAAGTTTTATTGAACAGAAATATGTAGGAATATCGTGACAATCCGACATATTTGTAAATTTTCCACCTTGACAAATAAGTCACCTGTAAGTTTTATTGAACAGAAAAATTGTCATATTGTCAGTGACAGACATATGTACGATTGTCGGATTGTAACCTTTATTGAACGGGGGCCAGAAAAAGCAATTACTTACAATATTACAAAATATCGTTTATAAAATCCTTCGCGCCATTGCTGACTGAGAAGGTTCCCAGAATGCGGGCGGGGCGTTACCACTTTAGATGATGATATAAATTCTTTGAGGCAGAAAAGCAACAGCCTTCTGGTATTAAGAAGCATCGATTAGACTACCCCAAACAGCTCAAATATTTGCGTATTGGTTTTATGTTTATAACCGCTGTATTGTAACCACATTATGTAGGTATATTACAACGACAATAATAATTAACAAAGACAGTATTAATATACGTGTAACGACACACACATATTGTGGCTTGTATATATTGCAAGGTCTATTACATCTGGCTGTTGAATAAAGACGCCAATTTCACCCTTCAAGGCATTTCCAATTACTTAAATTTAATATGAAATGACAATATTTGGGTGTATTGTGCTCATTATAATTATTATTTGAACGGATTCTCACTTCTGTTTTACATGTCAATTTACTTAAAAGTTTAGTAAATAATTCGTGTATTTTTTTAATGCCAGGACTGCAGAGATTCTATTTATGTAACATTGGTATTGGCTGTTGGAATGTAGGTTTGGATCACACATTGTTTATTAAATTTATAGTGCCTGGTATCGGCGACAGGTTTGATCCCTCTAACGTGGGTTAGGTATCGATTTCGATAGCCGCTATTCAATAAATTACAGTTACTCAATTTTATTCATGTGGGATACAAAAATGGGAAATCTTTCTCACGTGTGCTGATTTGCGGACAAGAACTAGTTTAAAATGTTTAAATATAATAATAATAAATAAATATGTTAGGATAATTCACACAACGCCATCTAGTCTCAAACTAAGCAGAGCTTGTGATATGAGTACTAGATAAACTGATATAAATACTTATATACTTTTTTTTTAAATACATACATATTATACATAGGAAACACCCAGACTTCGGTACAAACGTATGTGTCATCACACAAAGTTTGTCCCGAACGGGAATCGAACCCGAGACTCCAGCGTCGAGAGCGGATGCACTACCGACCACGCCACCGAAGCAGTCAAATAAGAATAAATATTACTAACCCGGAGTTTGGAAGTCGGCAGTCTGCTGGGAATCTAGTGTGACTCTTGCTGATAACTGCAAATGTTTCAAAATCAGAAAATCAACGGGTTCTTATTGTTTTTATCTAATACTCAGCACGAATTTATTGGGTTTCGTTTCATAGCCGAGGTTCGCCGGTCCATTAGGTTAATAGATGTTCAGTGAGACGGCAGAAAGAGATTAAGCTGTGCTCAGTCATCGTTTTTCGCGGCTACTAATTGATAAGTAGGAGCACTCGGCAGATTAATTTCATTTTAAAAAATCCATAATTAATCAACTATGTGAATAATAAATTATCCTTACTAAAAATGATATTATTAAGTACCTAGTGGTAGGAAAAGCACTGTATTAGATAAAACAAGTGGTGTAACCCCAAAAAAAACATATTTACGTAGGGATAGATTACAGAATTAAATCCTATAAAAGGCAGTCTTATGATCCTTTCTCAAAATATTGGATAGAAATCTGACTTACCGAATACATCGTCATTTTCAAAGTAATGAATCGTAAGGTTGGTAAATATTTGTTCATGTCAATATATTTGTAGTTCGAGTAGGGTTTGTGTACATTTCCTATATTAAAAAAAAATTTAATAATGGAATGAAAAAGTTTATACAAATAATTGAATGATGACTGGTATTATATTTGTTCAGCTTACCAATGGGTTACTACTAGAGTCTAGTACAGTCTAGTAACTAGACTGTACATAAGACGGGATAATTTTGAAACTTTTGTGCTCTCCAAAAACAGTGATGCTTAGATACAATACTGTTGATTTTTATAAACACACAAACGTCCGCTGCTTTGCCCGCTCGACAAATTATATTCTGAAACCTTCCTTGAGAACCACTCTATCCATTGGTGAAAAACGTATCAAAATCTGTTGCGTAGTTTTAGAGATCTGAGCATACATAGGGAAGGATATACAGCGAAAGCGACTTTATTTTATATTATGTTATGATTACCTTTGACAAATGCGATATACTTATACTAGTATGCCCGTTAACCCCTTTCAGTTAAGCATGAAACACACTGGTCCTTCACATATGACGTATGCCTCGCGACTTGGGAAATAGCGACACACTGGTCCTACATCTTACGACGTCTGACGTTTACGTTATCTACACGCTATGACACTTTAAACGTGTGTGACAACGTCGTACGCGTGGGATAGCATGGGGACACGCAAATCTGGCGCGGTGACACGTAACACAGCGTGGTGAATGACCAGTGTGTTTGTTACCATACAAATTGTAAAGGCCAGATCCGGCTCGGATGTCATAATGCGTGTTATACGTCGCATGTGAAGGACGAGTTTGCCCGTACCTTTATGCTAAAAGTGCTTACGTCAGTAGTGTGGTGACCTGTGATCGAACTCACGGTCGTCGAAACGTAAGTCTAGTCGTCAGCTACGGACACTTTTTTGGCCACTAATACATAGGGGAGCCGCAAACTGGGTCACACAAACCAAATCACTGAGCTGTAAGTGCAACTGACAGTTATGATCATTTCGATATATTCTACTGTTAGGAGATATGATTTGATTAAATTACTCTGGTGGCTGAGGTCCACTTCTATTATGGCGATTTATACTAAATTAACTTAATTTCAGGCTATTTTCTGCCGCTTTTTGACTGTCATGTTCACCATTTTCAGGTTAACCCTTAAATAGATGTCATGGCATGGTACCAATATAAAACACGTTAAACATTGACACAATAACCGACTTCAAATCACCGAAATTAATGGGACACTTGGAATAAGTCGCTTTCAATTACAAAAAAATTTCAAAATCCTTTCACTCAGTCAATCAATATGAGGTGGGTACTCGTAACAAAAAAAACCTTATAACGTCCAGACACTTTACCCACACTTACTGTGATGGAATTCTTGTTAATAACAATTCTTTAGCTATTTAAGTTCATACGTATTATAAAGGTAAAGTTTTGAAATAACCCAACTATAACGCATAAGTAGTAAAAGTTTAAACGGAACACGAAGAGGTTTTGTGGGTGGTGGAGGTCAGATGACACTCGCTTCAAGCTTCGCTTCGCAGTTAAACTGGAAAGTCAACCCCAACTGTGTTGGGAAAAGGCTCGGTGGAAGGTGATTCTGTATTACAAAAATCTAAATATTGATTGCTTTTGTTGACATACAATAAATTGTATACCTAATTATGGGTACTAAGGAACCCTATCAACGTCTCTTAGGTACTTGACATCCTCACCTGCTTGTGGTGCATATGCTGACAAACTAACGAGGCTCTGGACTATATAATATGAAAGTCCCTGAAAACGACAATAGGCTCGCCCCGTTCTGACTAAATGTGGGCGTAAATAAAATTATATCTTAGGGTTCTGTAGTAATAGTCTTGGAACCCTTACAGTTTTTTCATCGCCGTCCGCCAGTCCGTCCTCGGGTGTTCTCCCAAACGGTTGGTGCTAGAAACATGAAACTTTGCATGGATATGTATATTTACTACGCCAACAAAGTGCTACAATGAAATATAAAAAAAAAATTTTTTGGGGTTCGTAAAGTGGGAATGATATTTTTTTCTCTCGTCTACATCGTTGTGTCTTGTCTACATCATTAGAGAAGTCTTTTCAATCATTGCGTGGTTGCTAAAGTGATTTTTGATTTAAGTATCCGTTTGCGAGATATTTAGCTTTGAAGAGCATATTTTTGCAAAAACAGGCCGTCCCACCCCCCTCTAAAATTCTAAAAAAAATCATGATGATAGTCCATGTAATGAACTTTGAAGGAAAACTATAACGAATGGTATAATTCTGTTAGTTTAGGAGTTATAGAGGCTTTTATGGGTAACTACGGAACCCTATCTGATGCGTGGCCCGACACGCACTTGACCGGTTTTGGGGTTAAAGGGGTAATTTTGTGTTAGTAATAGGCATAGTGAATAATAAAACGCAAATTCTAATAGGCATACTGAACAACAAAACCGAATGCTCCAAGGACGTCATTGCCCATTTATACGAGTACATCACAGTGAGGCGAGAGCTGTGCTAGGTGATAGTGTACACATCGACAATTAATTAGAGGTGGTTGTGTTGACCGCAGACATGGTACTATAATGTTGTGAGTTATGTTCACTACCAACATTAGGCAGCTATAATACATATTTCACTTATAACGACCAATAAATTCACGTGGTATTAATATAATGCGTTATTCACAATATATTAGCTACCTGATGCATACGGTTCCGTCTACGTGGAATAATTATCTCCTTACTAATTCCCACGGGAACACGTAGCCGGGATACTAATTGATTGTTAATGCAGGCTATCAACTACTACCCATACGAAGTGCAATACAACATCTTAACTTTCGTCATTTCGTCAGAAAAAGCAAACCTATTGTGGCAATTATTTAACCCTTAATGATTCCTGTATACTCGTATTAAATATGTTAATAATGATTGTTTGCTGTAAACTGTTTATGGTATGATGAGGCTGGCATGCCCAGTATGGACAAAAGCCTCGACAAAATAAAAGATAAAAAAAAATAAAGAAAAAAAAAACTTTCGTCATGATGATTGGTATTATACTATATTACATCAAACAGCTACCATTTTTTTTAACTCCGCGAGATCGCGGCCGCTCCCATGTCCATTGCTGCGAGCGTCTCCGGTGACCCCAGAAGGTATTTCCAGTGGCGCCCGGCGGACTTTGGCCAGCTGTGTGGCCTCCTCGGTGGTTTGGTCAGAATGAAAATCCCGCGTCGTTAGGGTTGGGTGTTTATCCCGCGTCGGTAAGTGAATCTGATTGCTTGCTGTGGGGCAAAGGTCCGCCTCCTTCGCGAGCATGACTGGCTCGCAGAAGGACACGGCCGCGTTCCACCTATTCGCGCTGGAGACCATGGCTTGGAGCATGGTTTCCAGCGAAAGGATATCCACGCCCAGACCCACTACGAGGTCCCGGCGCTGACTCGCCCACGCTGAGCACTCCACCAACGTGTGGAGTGCGGTGTCGTCGTCGGAAACCTCGCAGTGTTGACCCCTGTGTGTGACCTCACGATGGATGCGAAATAGATAGCTACCGAAGCATCCATGCCCGGTAACGATCTGCGTCGCACGATACGTGAGGTCACCATGCCGCCTCTGCAACCACTCGTCCATGATCGGCCTCACCGCCGCGATGACGGTAGTTCCCCACTTTGGTTGCTTAAGTCGCACCCTCTCCATGTCACCAGTCTCCATGAGATCCTGGCGGAGTTGGGACCGCTGGTCCTCGATTTCTCGAGTCGCAGGCCTGTGGTCCCTCTCCAGCGCCTCCTTGTGCCATTGGAACAATGACGCAAGGGCTCTCAAGGCCCCATGGAGGGGTCCCGGCTAGGAGACATGCAGCCGCTCCGGAGATCGTGCGGTAGCCCCTTATTGTTTTGACGGCCAAGGTCCTCAACGGTCTGTTAAGGAGCGTTGAGTTGTTGGCCGTCAACCGCGCCGCCCATACGGGAGCCCCGTATAGGGCCAAACTCCGCACGATCCCCAGGTACAGTCTCCTGCAGGAAGCGTTGGGTCCCTTTAGGTTGGGCATCAGTCGCGAAACCGCGACCGATGCCTGTGTCACCTTGGGGACCAAACTTCGGAAATGTGGTCCAAAGTTCCATCGGCTATCAAGTACGATCCCTAGATCGAGGGCTTGATGCCGATGCTAACGCCTCCCACATTTATTCTAGAACCTTCAGGTGGACCGTTCCGAGGTCTGTGAAAACACAGAACCTCGGACTTGTGCAAGGCCACCACCAGTCTCAGCCGCCGTATCCGACCCACGACTTGAGCAACACCCGTCGTGACCTTGAGTGCTGCCTCCTGGTACGTTGCACCCAGCGCCGTGACGAGGATATCGTCGGCGTAGCACGTCACGCCGACGCCCTCAGGCAACGCACCCCGCAGCACCCAGTCGTAGCCGATTTTCCACAGAAGCGGTCCCAGTACCGACCGCTGCGGAACACCGCACGACACATCTCGCTGAGCTGGCCCGAGCCAGCTAGGGTAAGCTATGGCCCTCTCCGAAAGGTATGCCCCGACAATACGATGGAGGTAGAGAGGCGTTTCGTGATACACGAGCGCTTCCCTAACGCTGCTCCAGGGCAAGGTGTTGAAAGCGTTGGCGATGTCAAGAGACGCCGCCACCACCACCTTGCCCTGCGAGACTGCTTCCTCCGTCAGGCTCTTCACACGCATGATCGCGTTCACGGTGGAGCGTCCCCGAAGGAAACCGAACTGATTATTCGCCAGGTCTGGCCCCACACTCGTGAGATGCTCGACGAGGCGTTCCGCGATAATTCGCTCAAAGAGCTTACACACCTCGTTGAGCAACACGATCGGCAGGCCCCTCTTTCGCATTGAGCACTATGGGCACGTGCCCAGGGCCCCGCGATCGACAGGGGCCTCCTACTTCCTGCGAGGTCTCCAAATGCTAACCAATGTTTATAAAGAAAAAACATGACTCAATACTTATTAGTATTTTCATGCGTGAAGCTACTCTTCTCTCAGTCGAAACATGCCTCGAAAGGGGCCCCTTTCCTTAGATGTGGAGGATGGGCAAGCTGGTCCTGATCCGGAAAACGTAGCCGCCGGTGGACTCACCGTCTGGTCACAGGCCAATCGAGTTGCTCGACGAGGTTTGTAAGCTCTTTGAGCGCGTAATTGCGGAACGCCTCGTCGAGCATCTCTCGAACGTGGGGGCCCAACCTGGCGGACAACCTGTAGGTATGGTTTTCGTCGGTGACACTCCACCGTTAATGCGATCATGCACGTGAGGAACCTGGAACCCTCTACCTCCGTTGTACTGTAGGAGCTTATTTATCAGAGAGTCCCATGGCTTACCACAGCTGTGATCTCCACAGGAGTGGGTTTTAAACAGACCTTTGAAGACCTAGACCTAAACCTAGAGGCTACATGTCTCTTAGCCGGAACCCCTCCATGAGAACTGGAAGCGAGAGCCATTGCGTCATTGTTTCAATGGCACAAGGAGGCGCTGGAGCGGGACCACATGTCGAGGAATCGAGGCTGAGAAGTCCCAACTCCGACGTTGGTGGAGTGCACAGCGTGGTCTAGTGAGTGCCGGGGCCTCGTCGTGGGTCTGGGCGTGGATACCATGATATTTGTCACTCGAGACCATGATATGAGTCATGGCCTACAACAGGAGCAAGTGGAACGTGGCGGTAGGAAGCGATCGAGAAGGGTAAGGAGCGTACCCTCCCCGATGAGTTCCGAAGTCTGCGGCGAGTGTGCCACAGACATCTATGCGCTAGACAAACGACCTCCAAGACCGGGATCTGAGGATAGAGGGCTAGTAACCCACTGTGCTTACAGAAGCAAGCCATAAGGGTTGCGTGCTGTGGGGTTTCATGTGCTTATTATGGAAGAACGATCTGTCAAACTTTCAGATTGCCTCAAACTTATTCTTCCCTATATCTATTGCTCTCGTTCTATTGAAAGTCATTAAATAAATAAAAAAATACGGCGTCCAAAAGCCCAAATACACTTTTGATTCACTTCATATGAGACCTCATTCATCAAAATCCAGTCGTTATAGGCCTGTAGAGGGGAACAAAGAAACATACATACATAGATAGATACGCGTGTAAAACATAACCCTCGCTGACGCAATCGGGTAAATAATGGTCTGTCAAGATCATAGGGGGCCCCATTATCCTACTATGCCCTATCCTACTATAGTTAAAAGATGGCCCTGACGATCGGCCGGTATCCAGAAACAGCTACCATGTCAAACATAAAGGAATCTCCTACCTACGGTATAGATAGGTGCGGTACCTACGGTGCTATATAAAAAACAATGTTTTCAAAACATTTGTCTGATTGTTTGTTCTGGCTAATCTCTGAACTTGCTGGACCGATTTTTACGGGAACATCACTAACAGATTGTTGATGTTATAAGATGCGATGTATTTGCATGCGAACCTTATATCCACTGTAATGTAAAACGACGTCTAGAAATCATAACATTGTATAAAATGCAATTTATTTCGACATTTCTCGAGATATCAATCTTTTATGAAGTTATTGGTTTCTTCCGTTCTCGAGCACAAATCAATAACTGAATTTATAACATGCAAGTCACAGTCATAGTATAGGTATGTAGAGTAGTACGATTGTAAATATATCAATATATATGTTGAGTTATATTGATCAACTTTGAACCAACTTCTAAATTAGAATGCCTATTATTTTTATCATGTACTTTTCTGATTGGTTTCAAATGCTTTAATATAAAACGGTGAGGTACCTTTTACTGAAGATGAAAATATGTTCGTAAAGAAAGAAATGTTACAATACATAATACGAGTACCTACTCATCTGTAGTATAATAATCGCAATCTCTCTATAATTTAAGAGCCTTGTCTTGTTGGTAGAGTAATCGCCACTGTTATCTTACTTCTTCTAATCCCTTCTAATTGGTCTATGAACGTTTTCCTTGGCCTTCCCTTTCCTCGCTTTCCTTCAACTTTTATTCGGTGATGTTTATTATAAACCTGTCATGTCGTACCTATCAGCAGAGAGGATGGATGAAAGAACATTGACGAAAAAGATAAACAAGGCGGGTGTGGAAGGACAGGCCGATAAGGGTCAACCTAGGCGATCGTACTCCGACCAAATTGGAGATGTTTTGTCGAAACGGGAGAACATGCATGAAAATAGTAATGAAAGTGGAAAAAGCAAAAGAAGTATGCCAAGATCTTAGCAAGTAGAATTCCATAATCTCTGCCTACCCCAACGGGAAAGAGAGATGATTGTATGTATGTAACTATGTATGTATGTCGTGTCATGTTAATTATTTCCCGTACACTCAGTCTATATGATATTGATCTGATTAGAGAGGTATAAATACAATTACATTATGCATTTACAATATACTGTGAATCCTAAACCTATTGAGTAACGGTGTTTTGTTGAGCGGAGTTTACGAAGCTCTTTCTTAGACGACTCGTGTATTTCGTTCTTTATCGAACTCCTCCTAAACAATTGGACCAATCTTTTTGAAATTTGGCACGGTCATAGTGACCATCACCGTGAGTGCATATATCTGAATTCCTAAAAAACGGTCCAGTCGTTTAGGAGTTCAACCCGGATTGACAAACTCAGCTCAATTATTGCAACTGCAGAATGTATGGAATACCTAGTTTAGGATTATTGATTAGGATTACTTTAAATCATTCACCGAGCCTTTTCCCAACTCTATTGCGGTTGGCTTTCCAGTCGCACCACGATTCGGCTGAACTTCGATATTTTCCGTGAAGCGACTGCCATCTTACCTCCACAACCCATGGGTGATATCGAAGTTCTGTAGTTAGACCGGTCGGATTTTTGATTTAGGGCTCCAACTCCCCTAATGACTGCCATATATGTTCGTATGACCACCGGGACCGACAGCTTAACGTGCTCTCCGAGGCACGGGAGGTCTCAGTGTCTTAAGCAATGGTCATCCATCTTTGGACCGGCCCGACTAGATGTTGCTTAACCTTTGCAATGTGTTAACATTGTCGGTAACCACTAGACCACGAGCTCCTATTAGGATTACTGTAAATAAATAACAAGAAATGAAACTCGAAATACATTTTTTTAACATAAAAGTGTTATTTTGACGCACGCTACAAAATTGAGCGAAAACTTATAAAATTCGTACAGCAACGTATCTGTAATACAAAGGATTAGGATAATAGTAATAGGAGGAGTAACCCCTCAAATATTTGTAAGTTTCGGACACAAAGGATCTCGTGACCATTAGTGAAGGGTCAGTAATAGTATTAGAATCATATCGAGTTGAGATCAAAGTGTATTATTTTCAATAGATTTGTATATTATGTGATTAATAGTATGTTTTTATTATAAAGATAAGTTTAAAAACATTATGTTATTGTTTTAATGTTTTGATTTATATCTTCGACTTCGCCCGCTTGACTAATTTTATACAAAAACCTTCCTAAAGAACCAGTATATCTATTGGTGAAAACCGCTTCAAAATCCGTTGCGTAGTTTTAGAGATCTAAGGATACATAGGATACAGAAGCGGCTTTGTTTTATACTATGTTGTATGTTAAAATTGGACTCAATGACGTCCTAATCAAGGATTGGCCGTTTTAATTATTATAAAACATGAAAGTAAATAAGTGCTTTCAATATTAGTAATTGCAGTGCAATTTCTAAAATATGCATTTCGATACGTTTAGTTGAAGTAGTTCTATGAAGTGTAGGGTGCATAGGGTGCAAAGGGGCTCTACCAACATCTTTAGGGCCCCAGCGACCTCACCTGCTAGTGGCGCAGCTGCTGATCAACGGACGAGGCTCGTTAATCTACGGTATCTATGGAGTGGCTTCGGCCCCTACGTGGGTACCAGGTGGTACAACAGTGTTGGTCCGGGGGGGTACCACCGTGCAGCTTTGCTAAAGCCCCCCAAGTAAACCAGCCCAGGCTGGGTTGCATTAGGGTGTTTGTTGGTTTTTGGAATAAAAGACAGGAGCTCGTTATAATACGTGTCGTGTATTTCAGTCGGCCATGTTACAAAGTGAAGGAAGAAGGGAGTGAACATAGACAAGACAATATTGATATAATCTAAGCATAGACTAAACTAGGCTATGGCTTACAAGCTAATATAATATTATGACATCTTCCCTTTAAGTAACTTTATTATAACTTATATTTTAGATTCTTATATAAAAATAACAAAACGCATTTTAGTGTTTTGACACGAGACAATTTGACGTTTTAAAAGATTCTGACAGTTGACATAATTTGACGTTGTCAATTCGACGATTGTTTCTAAATGTAAACAAACAATGGTTTACAACATTTTAGTTTACTAATTAATTACTTATAACTAAGTACATGACAATGAATACGAAACAATGTTTATAAGACTGTGTCTATAAGACTTTGTGGTTGCCTTATCTCTCTTCCTGAACTAGAATATTTCTTAATTGGTTGACTGCTAGTACATTGAGGAGATTGACTATGAGAAATTTTAGAGTAATCATTTGTATAACAAGGAGTATAACTGATATAAGTTTGATTGGAACTGACTGGTTGAGTGTGAAAATTATTAGTCTGTGTGTTATGTGAATGAAAAGAATATTGAGACTTTGGTCTAAGTGTTATGTATTGTCTATTGCGACGATATGTACCAAATTTACTTTTTATGATATACGACCTAGGTTCAGGACTAACTTGTTGTATAATACCTGGAAACCAAGACGATTGTGGATGTTTTTGAAACATAACATGACTATTTACCTCCAAGGGTTTAAGATCTTTGGAATTTTTGTTGTAATACTCTTTCATCTTATATTCTTTCATTTTATACTTTCATCTTGTAATAGTCTTGCAATTCACCAAAATTACACTGATGGGCTATATTTTTGAGATCTGTTATATAACTGTCCAGCTGTTCATTTTGCAGTTGCTTTCTGTTAAAAAGTTTATGCCTTATCATGGTTATATTGACTTTTGGGCTGAAATAACCTGCAAATCTGTCGATCAACACTTGTAGCTTGACTGTTTCGACATCTAGGTTGAAAGAATAAAATATGTGAAGGCAATCTGGTCCTATATAATGTAATAAAAGTGCAACTTGCCTATCTTCGCTTTCTTGATCATATTTAAATGCTTTGAGATATATTTTGAATTTGGTGATCCAATTTTTCCACGTGAGCGGCATGTTGGATGCATGAACGTCCATGTGCTTGAGGCGACCCGACGACGTTGAAGATTCGTCCATTTTTTTCTTTTGGTTGATCCAGTTCTTCCTAAGACACGCCAGTTTACACCACACCTGATGTTTGTTGGTTTTTGGAATAAAAGACAGGAGCTCGTTATAATACGTGTCGTGTATTTCAGTCGGCCATGTTACAAAGTGAAGGAAGAAGGGAGTGAACATAGACAAGACAATATTGATATAATCTAAGCATAGACTAAACTAGGCTATGGCTTACAAGCTAATATAATATTATGACATAGGGGTTCGGCAGCTGCACCGCCGGGCCCGGGGCGATGTATGGTGCAGCAGCCATGGGAGCAGTGGGGGCGCAGCGGAGTCTAGTGTGGGTGGTGTGGGTCGATTCGCCGGCCAGGGAGACCCTTAGCAACGGCGTTGCCGCGGCCGCCCGCAACACAGTCATGGGGCCCACCTGGGACCAACCACCCCAGGAGGCTGCCCCACATGTTGCGCATAATCTTGATGTGGCATCGCCGTTTCGGGTGGTAACCGGTGTGGCGTAGCGGCAGCCTTGCATCAGGGGGGTTTGGGAGCCTTTCCGTCCGGCGGGTTGGCTCCGACCTAACCACACGGTTCTAGACGAAGCTAGCCCCCGCGCTTTGTCACTTACTGCTGCACCAAATGTCGCTCTGTCTTCACGCACCTTCATCATATCCATAATGGCAGTCTCCAGGAAACCCCACAACTTCACTGTTTGAGGTGGAGTTCACCAACATTCGTGGACCGATGCCATCCACCATCACCTTGAGACGGTCTTGAGACTCTCTCCCACGGTCTGACCCAGATGGTATGCGGGATCACCCGGATACCAGACAGGTCAGATCACGCGCCCGCTCTGCTGGATCTACTGCTGACGAGTCGCCCAGCCCAGTACAGTGTTTCAGTAGGAGCCCCACTGGGTAGTTCCGACCACTGTGTTGTTCACGCTGGCATGAAGGTGTCACCTCCTGCACGTCCTGTACAAACGTCACGACGACTATGGCACTACTCGTCAGCGGATTGGGACGGTCTACGCGATTATTATGCGTCCGTCCCCTGGAGCCAGCGCTGCTTTGTAGGAAAGGCTCCTTCGGATAGTGCTTCTGCTATTACTGGCGAGATCAGTTTAGGGATGGATTATTACATCCCTTTCACTGATGTCGCCAGTATCCGCAGAGCCCGTCCCTGGTTCGGGCGAGATTGTGCCAAAGCTGTTCGACAAAAACAGTCGGCATATCGCGCCTGGATCAGGGCCCGGGCTGTGCGCGACCCAAACGTGGGCCACCTCAAAGCAGCGTACAACCTGGCCACAAAGTCGAGTAAGAGGGCCTTTAAGAGAGCGGATGCCCAGCGCGTCGCGCGGCTTGGTCAGTAGCTCACTTCCCATCCCACGGGCAGCCGTGGATTCTGGCAACTGGCCAAAGCCGTGCAATCTAACTTTTGTCAGCCCTCGCTGCCACCACTGCGTTACCCAGATGGAACACTGGCTCACAAAGCCCAAGAGAAAGCGGATATGCTCGCAGACCTCTTTGCGGCTAATTCCCGGGTCGACGACCGTGGCCTGCAGCCCCCCGCCATCGCCAACTGTGGCCACACAATGCCTGATATTGTTATCAGGCAATGTGATGTACGGGCAGTGCTGCGGTCACTCGACACGCGGAAAGCCAGTGGCCCTGACGGCATTCCGGCGGTGGTGCTACGAAAATGTGCAGCTGAGTTGTCTCCAGTATTAACGCGTCTGTACCGCCTGTCATACTCTTCAGGGCTCGTGCCGGAGGTCTGGAAGGAGGCTAACGTACAACCGATCCCCAAGAAAGGGGGATCGGTCCGATCCAGGCAACTATCGACCCATAGCTGTCACCTCAGTCATTTGCAAGGTGCTTGAGCTCCTTATAAATAAGCAGCTCATGCAATTCCTAGAGGATCACTCGCTAATCAATGATCGACAATACGGCTTCAGGCAAAGCGATCAACGGGTGATCTTCTGGCATTCGTAACGCATGTCTGGGGTGGGGCTATGGAAAGGCACGGCGAGTCCTTGGCTATTAGCCTGGACATCGCCAAAGCCTTCGATAGGGTCTGGGCATGCTTCGCTCCTTTCCAAGCTTCCGGCATATGGTCTACCTCCTCAACTGTGCAGCTGGATTGCCAGTTTTTTAAACGAGCGCCCGAGTGCGGGTCCTCTGCGATGGCCAGGCTTCTCGCTTCTTGCAAGTGAATGCCGGGGTACCGCAGGGGTCCGTACTATCACCAACTCTCTTTCTTCTGCATATCAATGATATGCTATCCCTCGGGAACATTCATTGCTATGCAGATGACAGCACACTGCACGGGAGTTACTCGGTTCGTCCGACGGCGGGGCGATCTGAGATTGAGGAGGAGAGACGACGACTCGTGGCTGATCTCGACCGTAACCTCGACAGTATCTCTCAATGGGGTACCGAGAACCTGGTCGAGTTCAATGCCCGCAAAACACAGGCGTGTGCATTTACTGCGAAGAAATCCCCTTTCCTTCCCCTACCCTCTCTTCAGAATGCATTATTACCAATGAAGGACAACCTTGATATCCTTGGCATAGACGTTCGTCGAGAGCTCAATAATAAAAACTACATCGAAAGATGTATAGGGCTAGCTTCGCGGAAACTAGGAATACTGAATAAGGTAAAGAGATTCTTTACACCGGACCAGAGGTGTCTGCTGTACAAGACGCAGATTAGACCCTGCGTCGAATACTGCTCTCACCTCTGGGACGGCTCCGCGAAGTATCTGCTGGACGCTCTCGACGCTATGCAGCGACGGGCTATCCGTATTATAGATTGTCCGGAGGTAACGGGAAGCCTTGAGCCGCTAGTTCAGCGCCGAACAATAGC